>OVAN01009512.1:446-16727 GCA_900406275.1 Anastatica hierochuntica | reverse complement strand
CCTGCGAGAAACGGTTTTCCGCGGTAAATCGTAAAGGTCATTTAGCCGCAAAACGGCCCGAAAGGGCCCAAACCGCGATAACGGTCCATTTACAATTTACGGGCGAGAATCGGCCCACTTGCGATGACGGTCGATCAGGATCTCGCGAAAATGTTAAGTTTTTGAAAGATAAGGAAGGATCCCGAAAAGATTTGGAAGAATCAGGGAAAAAGGAATATTCCCGCGAGAAGATATGCACGAATTAGGACGGAAAAGGAAATCGAGCCAGCCCGCAAGGATCTATATAAAGAATGCGAAGTCAAAAAAGAAGAGACACACATTCATTCACTCACAGAGCTTTTCGTCACCACAAAACACTTAGAAAAACTAGGGTTCTTATTTTCGTTTTCGTTAGCGAGCTGCGTCTCAACTAGGTTACGAGTCTGCGTCGTAGTTCTAGGTAATCGTCACCAACAGATCTCGCGGCCACGGCTTAACACCGGTTGCGCACGCTCCGATCACGAAATTCGAATAAGATCTCTTAACTTCTTTGTTAACTGTTTCTGTCGAATCGTTCTTCGTTTAAGCTTTTCGCATATTTTAGATATGTTCTCTTATTCGCTTTGTTTTATGAATCCTGTTGTGTTTTCACCGTTAATTTCATATAACTTCGCGATCTGTTTCGTATCAATCTATTTTCATTGTTAACTTGTCTCGTTTCGTAATTCGAATATCGTTAACCTAAATCTCGCATACTGCTCGTTCATACGTTATAGTCACGCTGTCTTGTTTGATCTTATCTCGCAGATAAATTTCGTATTTCGTACTAACTAATTCGCTAATTCACTATCTTGATCTGTTGATCTTTGGCTACAGAATCCGTTAACCACATATCATTGACAGTGAGAATTTCGGTTCCCACATATTTAACAAGACATATGTATATTTATATTATCCTAAACGTAATGGGCTTTGGCCCAATTAACTTTAGTTTTGCAATGTCGGTTGCAACTGTATATATATATTTGGAGGTGTGACACATACAGCCAAACACCCTAAAAATTATACAGCGACAAATTGTTTGTCTAATTTTGAGATTTGATTTCAAACGGCGCTAGCACCCTGATTTGATCCAGTTTGTGTGCGTGTGGATACCGGTAGAGGCACGACACTTAAAGTGCTCAGAACCTTGATCCAAATCCTTATTCTTTTCGCTGCGTATTTTCGAGATATATTCGATATCCCGTAGATTAGATTCAAAGTCAACTATTTGCACGTTTCTTGGGAATGAAATTCATAAATATATTTATAAATTGTTACGAATTCCAACAGTGGTATTAGAGCGTACGTGTATAATTTTGATTTTGAATCTAGAACCTTTTGCATTTAAGGTTAATCGTTGACCGTGTAGTATTTTAAATTCATCTCCTCTCATGTCTGATGTTTGAGTTTTGGATTCAAAATAAGCAATAAGTTAAATCGGTTAATTATGTTCTAATTTGTGTTTAGTGCATATTGAAAGTTAATATGCGTGTGTTGGCATTACATGTTCTGATTTCGAATCATTACCTGTAGGTGTGAGTGCATAATTGTTTGATAAAGTAAAATATTTAACAAAATTAGTGCACTGTTATCTGTTTGTCTTTCATGCATTGTGATGCATATTTCTTTTGCGTCGTAAATTTAGTTTTCAATTCTATTTATGAAATTAAAGATTTGATTAGTTTGTGGTTGTATATGATACAACTATAAATATCTTTAATAGACCTTAAAATAAGATTTATTATATGTAAATAATTGATTTTTTAATTAGATTAAATTTAATTCAATTATCTATATTCTAGATTAACATTATTTTCAAGTAGATAATCATTGGTATTAATTTGATTATTATTTATTTATGATCCAATTAAATTTACAAATTGGATACATATATGTTATATTTATTTATTTATATTAGATATAAAATTTAAATATAAAATTAGATTTCAAAAGAAAAAAAAAACAACAGTTTGGTTTTAGAGAAAACCAATCGGTTCTTGTTTTAGCGAAACCACTGGATTTAGGTTTAGGTGTAAATTATTCACCAGATATGATGGAGGTGGATTCCACCTTACCAAATCCGGTTTGAATAACTGAGATAGTGAACCGAGAATCAACAATGGGCCGAGAAGGCCCATAAAAAAATCAAAGGAAATATAAAGAAGGGTATGGGCCGCAGGAGAAGACAAGGTCAAAATCACTAAGAATAGTCACCGAAGTCAACAAAATAAAAATGCATTAACTGATACATTGATGAGAGGAGATCCTGAGGTTAATGCCTACAGCGGTTACACATTCTGGAGGGGGATAAGAGGAAGAAGAAGAGCACAGAGAGGGGAGGCCGATTTCTGGACTCTCGAGCACATAAGCAAACTTTCATACTAAATTTCATTAGCTCTAGCATTGTATTTCATCGACTCGTCAATACACTTAATCAAATTGTCACATCCTTTAGCATTTCGTTACGAATTAAATACCTCGGTTCGGAGTTGGATTTTCAGATCCATCAATTGGCGCTAGAAGGAGGGGGGGATTTCGCTTTGCTACATCTGACGTCCACAATCGAACCTTAGGTAAACATGTACTCACTTTTGTTCCACATTTTATACGGTCGTTCTTTCTTTGGTGGTTTTAGGAAATCATGTCTGGAAACAACGGAGAAAACGACTCTAACAGAAGCCACCACCACCGCTGATCGATGACGACACAAACAACGCGTTGCCTCAAGATCCGCCAGCACAGACGGTCAACGTACAGGAGGCACTAGCTCAACTGCCCAAGAATATGCAGGGAATCTACACTCTCCTCCTAGAGGCGAATGAAAGACTGGAGGCGCAATAACGACAATCAAGGCAGAGGTTGGAGGAATGGGCCCAGATCAAGGCAACTCAACAAGCGAGGTTGGATTCTCTATAGTCGCAATCACCTCGGGGGCTACAAGATCTAGCCACCCGACCTGACCACAATAGTGCAAACGCCGATCGGAGGTCGAGCGACGGTCATACACCAGGGCGGCGAAAGTCAGACCTAGTGGGTCCATATGTATAGGCAGATACCAAGCTCTCAACGTTGAGGCAAACCCTAGCCCACGCCACGGCCGAGCTCCGAACAATGCAATCTCAGATCCACAAAGCAACCAGCTCGGCGCCTGAAGTCGACAGAGTAATAGAGGAGACACAGAAAACCCCGTTCACGCATCGCATCATAAGCGCGACCATACCGAGCATCAAACTTAAGATCATGATGTATGAAGGGAAAAAGATCCTCGAGCTCACATGACAGTGTTCTGCATCAAAATGGGCAGGGTCAATTTCGGAGCAGACAACAAATATGTTGGGTACTGCCAGCTCTTCGTTGAAAATTTGTCAGGAGCTGCCCTTAATTGGTTCTCACGCTTGAAGGCCAATACCATTGACAGCTTTAATGAATTGTCGACGGCCTTCATCAAGCACTACTCAATGTACATCGAGAAGGGAGGATCAGACGCCGACCTTTGGACCATGTCACAAAAAAAGGACAAGTCCTTACGTTCATTCTTAGCTAGTTTCAAGTCAGTAATCTCCAACATCGTTGTGAGTGATGAGGCTGGCATTGCGGCACTAAGGAATGCTCTCTGATATAACTCCCGCTTCCGGGAGGATCTAATGTTGAACCGACGTGTTTCCCTGGAAGATGCTCTTCACCGAGCCTCAAGGTTCGTTCAGATCAAGGGTGAAAAGAAGAAATACGCAGAAAAACACACTGCAGTCTCGAAACCTACATCTAAAGAAAAATCAAAGGATGAAAAGGATTCTCGGTGGCCACCTGGGAACTCTTGGTTTTGATGGAAGCTTAACCAAACACCGATCATACCAAATTACAGGGGGAAGGAATCAAGACGAGGGCTCAGGAGCAGGATACAAGCCACGATCCAACACTTGGACTTGGAACGATGGAGCGAAGGCGTCGTAAAAATACTACGAGTATCATAACGCCACGGGCCATACGATGGAAGAGTTCCATGGCTTCAAACAATAACTGTTCAACAAATACAGGTCTGAAGAACTGGCCAAAAAGGGGGGATCAACCCGCACAAGCGCGGTACCAAAATAACACAGACCCCCCCCCCCGAAGCGCGACAGGGAGCAACGTAACTCAGAAATCACAGAGCTCCCATGGCTAAGAAACGAATCAATATGATAATGGGAGCAAACCCATTCTGTAATGATTCCGTCCGATCTATCAAAAGCTACAACCGACAAGTAATTTCGATAACCGACGAAACACAGATGATGGCACTAAATTCAGAAGCTCGGTGAACGTCCTCTACAAAGAAAGATTTGACAAGATGGAGCTTGATGAAGTTTGGATGAAGAGGTCGAAGCAGCCTTTGACGGCATTCAACGGAGCAACTACGATGTCTATAGGGACAATCAAGTTAGATACATATCTGGGTGGAGTCAGGATGGAAACGAAATTCATGGTGGTAGAAGCTCCCGACATATACAACATCATCCTTCGCACTCCGTGGATCCATTCAATGAGAGCTATCCCATCGACCTTCCATCAGTGCATCAAATTTTTGACGCCTGGGGGAGTAGTGACCGTGCACAGAAGTCAATGCACTGCACAGTTGTGCTATGTCAATGAACACAAACTGCGCAGAGCCCAGCAGGCGTAACCCATGAAGATTGGTCAATTTCACAATACATTTTCTTTGAAAAAAAACATGGTTCCATGAAACCATCATTGTTAACAAACTACGAATTGGCTTGATCTCTCCGGGGTATGTAGGCAGCCCAGGTATGGGTGCAGTTGTGACATTAAAAAACAATATAAAATATTATGTTTACACAGAATTACTCTCAAAACTTTTCGTCTCATTTTTTTCGAGCCTTTGCACGTCGGCGCCCTCGCCAGGCTGTCCGACCTAGTTGCGCATTTCTTAGAAGTGCCTTGGTAAAACGACTCCTCGATCATGGAATGGCAACCTCCGTATGGTTTCATCCCGATCTAGTATGAGCTTAAGCATACTAAAGACAGTCAGGCCATGCCCGCGAAAACACTTTTGACCTTTAAAAGTGTGGCACAGGGTAAGCCAGCACTGGGGCTGCACCTAGACGCCTCGTCTACTGACAAGGTAAGTCGGATTCCTTCTCCGCACATACAATCACCACTACATGAAAGGGTGAAATGTTAGTTAAAAGAGAACTAACGAAAGAGGGCCCTCATATTCCTTAAAAAGAAAAATAACCTAGGTAAAGCAAAAAGGAACTCCCCTCAACAAACTAGCTAAGTCAAAGTCACAACTTGCCGACGATCCTAGAGAGTGGAGAAGTCGCTTTCCAGCGAAAGCAACTCTCCCCCAATTCACTCTCTGGAAGAGGACCCTTTGAGACGTGTTCACCAGTCTTGGTGCGCTCTCTGAAACAGCACCATTCAAGGTCAATGATGTTCTATTGAGACGTGTTCACTAGTCTTGGTGCACTCTCTAGAACAACACCATTCAAGGTCAATGGTGTTCCATTTAGACGTGTTCACCAGTCTTGGTGTGCTCTCTGAAATAACACCATTCAAGGTCAATGGTGCTCTATTGAGACGTGTTCACCAGTCTTGGTGCGCTCTCTGGAACAGCACCATTCAAGTTCAATGGTCTTCCATTGGCACGTGTTAACCAATCTTGGCGCACTCTTTGGAACAGTACCATTCAAGATCAATGGTGTTCCGTGAAGGTGTGTTAAGCGGTCTAAAGTGGCTGGAATCCCCGTGAGCTCCAATGAGTCTACTGCTTTTTCTTAAACTTAGCTGGGCACTGTCGAAATCGACACTGATACTAAGGAGTTTGATAAAGAGTGTGCAGGGAAGCATGTAGCGTATAAGATGAGGCAAAGAATCAAGAAGGGGGCATAGAGCATGTGGTGGAAATGATGTAAAGGTTAAATTAAAAGCCTCGAGGGTGCTCAAGCCATAAAATTAAAGCCCTCATAGGCATACAAAAAAAAACAACAAAAAACAACAACAACAACAACAATAACAAAAAATAAACAACAAAGCGATTAAACAATAAAATTCTTTGACCACAAGTGGCCTAGGCAGGCCCCTTTGAGAGCTAGGAGACAGTTTCAGGAGAGATAGCGCGGAGGTTCGACCCGAATTGATCTTGAATCGGGACGGACGGGTCCACAGCAGCTAGCTCAGGGTCAGCGGGAAGACCAGCAGCAACTATAGCAGTCTTCATAGGAAGAGTTGCCTCTGCTACTGGTTGTTCTCCTAATACCACCTCGGTGTCCCCAAATTCGATGGTAGCCACCTCCCGTGACGAGACCTCCCCCGGGTCGGTAAAGGTAGAGGTTGCGAGAGTAGCTAGCCCGCTGGAGCTGTAAGAAAGAGGGGACACGCGGACGTCCTGCTCAAGGTCGAGCTTTACGATGTCCATAGCTTCAAGTTTAGCACGGAATTCAGCAAGGGCATCCTCTTACTTCTGCTTGTAAGGTCGGCACGGCTCTGAGCTAAGGACTGGAGGAGCACATTCTCTTGCACGAGTTCTAGGTCCTTGATTGCTCTCTCCACCTTCTTGAACCTAGGCTTATACTTAGCTGATGCTTCCTTTCGCGCCCCTCTCACCGCCTTTTTCACCTCCTGATCTCTCTGGAGCTTCAGCTTCTCCACCTCCTCAGCATGAGCAGCCCGGGCCGACTCGAGTTTCCACCCGAGGTCATTTTTGGCCTTCAGCGCCCTCTCAAGCTCGGGTCCTCTCTTCTTAGCTTCTTCTCGTGAAGCCTCCAAAGATTTCTCAAGCTTGGCGACTGCCTCCTAATCCTTTCTTAGCTCCTCCTTGGCGGAGGTCAGCATGGTGCACAGCGCAGAGTTGGTGGCCTCAAGCTCGTTAACCCTTTTGAGGTGAGCCTTGGCGGAGAATTCCGCGTCAACAACATTCTTTACGGCACCGGGAGTCTTCTCCTCTCGATCTTCAGATCGTGGAAGTGCTTGAAGGCGACCTTCTTCACTGTGTCAAGGTGCATACTCCAAATGCAGGCGGTTGATGAAACCCATGTGCTCAAAAAATTGGAGGGGAAAACATCAACAAAGATCTCACCTAAAACATAAGAAAGCAGAGGTAGCGGTTTACCTCGGTATTGCTACGGCAGACCTTTTGAAAGGTGGAGGATTTGCCGAGAAATTTCTCAGGATTAGCCTTATCCCCGGCCAGGCGGAAATGGCGGTGCAACGTCTCACTAGTCTTGGCATCTTCAGCAAGGGGGACATCTCCGGGGAACCCGAAATCGAACCCATACTCCCCGAGTTTGGTGACAGTACGGCTCTGCTCCTTGGCAGGACCTTCCCCCTTGAGAAGGGCAAGCTCGAACAATCGCATGTTGTCATATTCCTAGGATGACCTGGCCCCCTCGACCCTTCTCTCTTTATACCTCCTATGGCCCAGGCCATCCTTGTGAGACGACCTCCTCTCCTCTGATTTCTAGTGGTCGGAAGCCTTCACCTCCCCCGACTGATGAGAAGAGACCCCTTTGTCTTCCGTCCTTGGCTTCGTGGAGGGAAAGAGAAGAGGGGGAGAAGAGGCTCTCTTCTTAGAGCCTGAGTCACCAGGCTGTCGGTCTTTCCCTACGACAGCAAGTGGCGGGGCCTCATTACATGGTGCAGACCCCTTGTTAGTCGAGGAGGACGTTCCTCCATCCCTCCTCTTGTCAGCAGCAGCCTTGACCTTGGCCAAGGCAGCATCCTTCGCGGAGGCAGAGGAAGGACGGGACATGGAGCTCGAATGAGGAGGAGGAGGCAATATTTCAAAAGGCGGCGGGGTAGTATGAACACATGTGACAACAACGAGACTCCACTGGGGAGTCCCTTGAGACGCAGCAGCGGTGGCGGAGTCACCCTTCTCCACCATAGGGACTTCCTCTTGTGGCTGGGCCGCCACCCTCTGTGCACCCTCTGTCTTGTCTTTTCCAGCCCGCTTACGAGTTACGTCAGCAACTCTTTACTCTAGGTTAGGAAGTTGGACAGTGGGGCGCACCATCGGAGGAGGAGACTGATTACGTAGCGGAGTAGAAGACTTAGAAGAAGAAGAAGAAGCGGATTGGTCAGACTTCTTGGCAGGAAGAGTGGCAACAACGGAGGCAATGCGAGTGGCGTTGAAACTCACTCAGCGGCATTTCTCGGTAGCCCAGAGCACTGCGAGGTCGTCACTCAAGGTCGGGAAGTCCTTGGCTTTCTTCGCGGTCAGAAGAACTGAAACAAATAAAAAGGACATTATTAAGCAGCCAAATGCGGCCAGGGAAAATGATGACCTGAGTGGGTCACCTACCCACGTCAAAATTCAAGTCCCTACGAACTAATCTAGAGAAGATTGCGGGAAGGGAGTTTGTGTTGGCCTGTACATGGAAGTAGGCCCTCTCCCAGAAGTCGATTTTTCTGTCTCGGAGGGTGACGAGCTAGAGATTCCCAGAGACGTAGTAGACCTCGGGCTTCTTGTTGATGCTCTAGAAAGACGTCAATCGTTCAAGGAGCTAGACCCCCAGCTAAAGATCGATCTCTGCCGCAAGAACAAGGAGACCAACGATGGTCCTAATCCCACCCACCGTAAGTTGAGAGAGAGCAATATGCCGACGGTGGCAATAGGCCATCAGGAGGTGAGGAAGGGGGAACCACAAGCGACAGCTTCTGATGAATGACTCGTATATGCAAAAGTAGTAGGGAGGCAGGGTCCAATTTCAATCCTGAGGAGAGGGAAGAAGGAACACGACATTGTCAGGGATGTCAAATTCCTCCCTCAGAGTCTGGAGGGACCCAGCGGTACTCGAGGTCGGGGCAGCGAAAAGTGCATTCACCGGTGGCACAACAGCCACAGGAACAGCTGGAACGACAGCAAGGCGGTCCTCTTCCGGAAAAATCGTCAATTGCAATGGCGAGACCTCCTTCCTCTCCACCCATATTAGGTTCTGCGCGGAAGAAGGGGAGGTCAACGGGCTCGTCGAGCAAGAGGGCCTTTCACCGGAGGACCTTGCAGCATCATTGGGTCGAAAGACGGAAAGGGGAGAAGGAGACAATGGTTTTCTCTGGCGCGTGACTAGGGATTCAGGGTCCATGGTCGAAAGTTGTGAAATTTAGGTTTACGGCAAGGAGGAGCGACAGAATCGCAAGAAGAATTCACGAAAGGGAAAAGCGAAACATGTAAGAGAGGAGAAGTCGGGGAGTAGGAGAAAACAAACCTTTTTCACGAAGACAGCTGAAACGTTGGGAAGAAGAGGGAGGCGTAGAGTTTGGGTTTTAAATGGCACGAGTATCAAGGGTTACGTGGATGAGAATAAGCGATGATAGGGCCCACACTGAATCAAATCAAATCTTTTCAAAAGGAACTCGAGTCAACTTAAATTAAATAAGAGTTCACTCCGATATTTCGCAACAAGGAAACTGAATCTTGGATTGAAAGCCCGAATATTCAAACAGGATTTGATTCTTTCAAATTTCCAAACATCACCAAAAAACAGCTGCTTAAAAATCCAGCTCGGCGGGTTTCTAATAAACTGCCCTTGGTGGGCTCTTGATGGAGGTCGATTCTGCCCTACCAAATCCAATTTGAATAACCGATATAGCGAACCGAGAATCAGCAATGGGCTGAGAAGGCCCATAACAAAGTCAAAGGAAATATAAAGGAGGGTATAGGCCGCAGGAGAAGACAAGACCCAAATCAGTAAGAATAGTCAACAAAATCAGAATGCATTAACTAACACATTGATGAGAGGAGATCCTGAGGTTAATGCCTAACGGCGGTTATACATTCTGGAGGGGGATAAGAGGAGGAAGAAGATCAGAAAGAGGGGAGGCCGATTTCTGGACTCTCGAGCAAATAAGAAAACTTTCATACTAAATTTCATCACCTTTAGCATTGTATTTCATCGACTCGTCAATACACTTAATCAAATTGTCACATCCTTTGGCATTTTGTTACAAATTACACACCTCAGTTCGGAGTTGGATTTTAAGATCCATCAAGATACTTTCTTGTGGGATTTTGAAAATTTCATGTAATTTTTAATCTTTAATACTAATCCTAATTTTATTAGGATATTAGAGTTAATTAAAATTGATTATATAAATAAGTATTTATTTTAATTTGATTTAAATAAATTTAATTATTTATAATTCAATTAAATATGCATATTATATATGTATTAATTAAATTTTAATAATTTATACATGATATAAATTTTAAAACAGAAATTGGATTAAAACTTAGTTCCTCAAATAATATCAAGTATTTTATTGTCTCCCCAATCTTGTCAACTGTCAAGGCTTGTTTCATCGTGTGATGGGCCTGCCGAGCAGGGTGTCCGCAATTACATGAGTGAGGAAAATGGTAATGGTTACCATATGAAAAGAGATTGGTTCACTTGAATAGGCCATCAAAACGGTTTTGGGCTTAGAGACATAGGGTTGGATTAGACATAAGATGTCATCCACGACCAAGATTTATATTTGATATAATTAGTAATGTGGTTTCTTACCTAAATAGCTTGCGTTCGGGTGTAATGAGAGTGTAATGAGAGTGTTCTTAATTGTTGAGAATGCTTAAAATTCTCGAACATCAATTTAAACTTTCTTGTTCTTTTCTGAGAGTTATGTCAAACTCCCAAAACGCCTTTTCACTTCGGTTTGTCCTTGAGAAGGAAAGACTCAACGGATCGAATTTCCTTGAATGGTACTGCAACCTGAGAATTGTTCTCAAACAGGAAAAGAAGAAATATGTCCTAGAAAAGGAGCTTCCTGAAAAGCCTAAGTCAAATGTTTCTCATGCAGAAAGTAATGCTTGGGATAAGCATGTCAGTGATAGGGTTGATGTGTGTTGTCTTATGTTGGCTACCATGAAATCAAACTTGCAAAAACAGTATGAGAACGTGGAGTCACCGATAGACATGATAGCTAGCCTGAAAGGGATGTTTCAGAAACAAGCACGAACTGAGAGATATAAAACGATTAAATCTCTCATTGAATGCAAGCTGTCACATGACAATCCACTTAGCCCACATGTCATAAAGATGATGGGTTATATCGATAACTTGGCAAAATTGGATTGCCCTATGAGTCAAGAGTTAGCTACTGACATAATCATGCAATCATTGCCGTCAAGTTATGATCAGTTTGTTATAAACTATAACATGAACATCTTGACAAAGACTTTGTCTGAGTTGCATGGGATGCTTAAAACTGCTGAGCCAAACATCAAGAAGGAAAATCATAATGTCATGATGGTGCAAAAGGGTAATAAGTTTAAGAAATATGGTAAAGACAAAGGATATGGTAAGACGGGTTGGGTTGAGAAATCTGACAAGTCTGAAAATTTCCAAAAGTCAAAACCTCGTCTTTCTTGTTATGACAAGTGTTATTATTGTAAAGGTACTGGGAATTGGAAGAGAAACTGCAAAAAGTACTTGGAGGAGCTGAAAAAGAAGAGTTTTGAGTCTTCTTCTCCAGGTAAAATTTTATAGAAGTAAATGTTACAAAGTTTAATTCTACTTGTTGGATATTTGATACCAGTTGTAGTACTCACATTTATGAAATTGTGTAGATGCTCAACAGAAATAGAGGTGTGGAGAAAGCATAAAACGGACCTACCAAGGAGTTGAGCAAGAGTTGTTAGGTTAGATGTAGAAATATTTTATTTTTCCCATAGAACTGGATTTAGAAATAAAAGGGTTTTTCTTTATCAACTTATTTTGAGTAAAACTATTATTTTCTTTAAATTTGGATTTGGAAGAATTTGATATTTTTAATAAAACATGCTTTGGATTTATTGCAATAAAATTTATGGTAAAGTCTCACTAGAGAATGAGATTTATGTTCTAAGTCAGAGTTTAATCGTCTATAACACCTGAATCTTCTTATGACTAAAATCTAAGTTCTATTTTGGCTTAATTTACCAGTAAACACTCTATTACTATGATCAGTGAAAGAGCTAGTGATTTGTTAGATCTTATACATAGAGATGTATGGTAACTAATGATTTTAAAAAGCCAAAGAAAGTTCCAATTTTATTAATGGTCATATGATAATTCATTCACCTAGTTCTTTGAAGTGTTCAAAGAATTCAACGATGAAGTGAAGAACAAATTGTTTGTTACTTGGACAAATTGTTTTTTAAGGAAAATTAGTTTCTAAAGGAATAGGGGGAGTAAGAGTTTGCGGTTTCCTAATAAACCTCTTGAGTGATCTAAGTATGAAAGTCATATTAGATTCTGAGAGATATGATCTTGGGTTTAGTGGGAGCTTTGTTTCCGGAATTGATGTTCGGGTAAACATAGAATTTTCTATGTTTGAAGTAATGAAATTAGTTTCATGTATTATTTGATTATTCGATAATTGAATAATAGTCCTAAAATAATTTATATCGTTCTTATAGGTCATCAAGCACGTGACTTGATCATGAAACCCTATAAGTGATAAATGACATAAATTATTGAGGTCCATAGTCAGGTTATTAAGCAGTGACATTAATAACTATGAATGACTAGTATGTGAGGTGGTTGATGACTAAGTTTCATGGAGTCATTGATATGTCGTATTAAAGTCAATCACATAGATAAATGTGTTAAAGAAGACATTATCTGACTGACCCGCTATGAGAACTTTACAAGATTATTATATGGATGTCATTAGAGTTTCTCATTACAACTATAGAATATAATCCTTTGACCTGAGTTCATCATGTTTTCTTATACATGGATTGATCAACTTTGACTTTGTCAAACGTCAACCGAACAGGTGATTATAAAGGCATTGATTGGGTGTATTATAAAATGTATAAGAAACATGGATGGAACAAGAGGGGATTTTTTCCACCTATATAACGAGAGAGATATCTCTAGGACTATCGAAGATTTGATACTGAGAAATGCATGGTCATGCTCAAACAAGGTGAATGTCAGTCGTTTGTTTAATCAGTATAAATCAGAGTTCGTTAAACATGGTTTGACTATATAAGAATGACATTGTTTCTTGCCTTATGGTCAGATCGAGATATACGGACAAAGGGATTATGGGGATAAATGATTCCAGTACAAGTGAGAGATTGTTGGCAATGTCCTGAAATCATTTGTACTTTACTATAAATAAAGTTGTAGTGTCGAGGTTTGACACATCGTATAATATTATGGATTATAATGTTTTGCTAGAGACCACTTATAATCTAAAGATTATGAATATGTTGCTAGTATTATACGATCCTACAGGGTCACACACTTAAGCGAACTGGATTAAAAAAATTTTTTTAATGGTTTAGTTGTTTTATTTATATGATAAATAAAATAATAAATTTTATATATATATATATATATATATATATATATCGATGTATATGTCTATATATTATATTTAACAAGACATGTATATTTATATTATCCTAAATGTAATGGGCTTTGGCCTAATTAAGTTTAGTTTTGCAACGTCGGTTGGAGGTGTGAGAGATACAACCAAAAATCCTAAAAATTATACAGAGACAAATTTTTTTGTCTAATTTTGAGATCTGATCTCAAACGGCGCTAGCACCCCGATTCGATCCAGTTTGTGTGTGTGTGGATACCGGTAGAAGCACGACAATTTGAGTGCTCAGAACCTTGATCCAAATCCAGATTCTTTCCGCTGTGTATTTTTAAAGTATATTCGATATCCCGTAGATTAGATTCAAAGTCAACTATTTAAACATTTCGTAGAAATGATATTCGTAAATATATTTATAAATCGTTACGAATTCCAACGGCAATAAACAATAGCCCAAAAATAAGCCCGAACAGTTATATCGGATGACCATAACTCAAGTCTGTAGCAACGAACAGACAAGTCACGAGCAAAAACATGGAGCGTGATAGAATTATATATATCGGGAAAAAAAGGCTCAGGCCTCGGGATTATAGGATCATGCACGGGTAAAGGCAGAGAGCACGCGCACTATCGCATCATGTAGCTCACATTTGTACCTAAGTGTGCTATAATGTTTAGGTCCTGTCATATTTAATGGAAGCAAATTATTGTGCTTTGGGAAAGAAAATCAAATTAATTTAATACTAAGAGGAACACTTCAATATTCCTTTATTTTTACCTTATTTCTTATAATCTTATTTCTTACATACTGTACCTCGGATCTCTCCAATCCACTGTTCTATCCCCTTGTTTTTTACTCTTTATTGTTCCTTATATGTCTTTATATTATGAAACAATTTATTTACTTATAGAAGTAAGTGATTTTTTCAAAAAGTATTGTTTATTTGTTTTTGTATTTTTAGATAATTTTATTGTTTAGTTGTTTCAAGTAACGACATTATGCTAGTAGGAACATATGAATTTTTTTCTAAGCCTACTGCCTAACAACGTTTTAACATATATACATCAAAAGAATCGTTGCAAGGACAACAAAAATCTATAGTTGGCTAGCATGTTTCTTTACACCTGAAAAGAGAAAACAAACCCCCGCCTACTGGTTACCTGCACACACAAAGAGTCGTGAGTAACTAATTTACTCAGTGATTCGGAAACCCGTACCCTCTATCATACAATCCTATCCCAAAATCGCACAACATAAAATTATTCAAGAAAACACGCCACTTAAACTGTGAGAAAGTAGCCCGGGTCTTGAGCTTGCTCCGCTTCCGTGGTTCCCATCATCCCACACGATTACTTAGACTAATTCCGAAACCACAAAGGCTAGACGGAACTAGCATAAGTAATTTTCCACTACCGCTAGGAGTTATGGACTCCTAGCACTACATCGTCATGCAGTACACGGTCATGGTAGCAAACCAGTCTCTCCGTGTCTTCGTGACCTTGGTCCGATCACGCGCCACCATGCCGCGATCAAGTCATGTACGTTGGGGAACTTGGACAACGAGCTTAGGGTCTAGGGTAAATTACTTAGATTATTACTTAGCAAGCATTTTATATACTTAAGCATTTTACTAGGTTCGACTAGAACATCGGGTGAACATTCGATAGGGTAAATAAGTGATTTACATCACTTAACTTTATTATACTCGGGTCAATTCACGGACAAGGGTTAAAACACACAATCAAAATAACATTGCAGTGCAGCCGAACACATTCGGAAAATTAACGGCACTACGACTCACCTTAGAAATTCCGAGAGTATTGGCTAAGGAACGACTGGAACAACGCGCGCTTCTACTGCTAAACCTATGCACAAATATAGTAGGGACAAGGCACTAATACTGGAAATGAACTATTCGAATTTTGTGGTTTCCACACAATAACTTACCGAGAGAAGGGTTACTGTCGGGCTCGCACGGACTGAACTGGCTAGGCTTTTCCACGGACTGGACCTGAACAAACACACTCAGAAGCTAACAGATTCAGTGCCCGGCTAGTATACCAATCGATCATTCTTAGGGGAAATCCTTACCGAATGCGCATGAACTTCCTAAAGCTCTTACTGGCCTCGTGAACTCTCCGACCAATCTTGCACAGAGTCTGGACTATCTTGATATAACCTAAGGCAAACAGAGTAAAAGGCAAGGTCGGATACACGATTAGTACTGTCAAATACACGATCGGTATGGCCGTTTGCATGATCGGTATGGTCGGATACACGATCGGCAAGCAAAGTGCACAAGGGAAAGCAAGATTCGGGATGAATGGCTTACCGGGAAAGAGATCTCAATCGTGGTGCACAATGACTCTTGACGGCAACTTGCTTTAGCACGAGAAAGTTCTCGGGGGTTGAATTTTTTGTTCCTCTTGCTCTCGGATTACCAATGGTGGAAGAGCGATTGAGTGCCTTGGTTTGTCTAGCAAGTCCTAATCTTCATTCTCTTCTTCACTTGAAGATGCATAGCGGTTGTATTTTTCATTCTTTGTTACCTTCTTCCACAACCGCTTCAAAAAGTTCCCTTGCTTCTTAACCAATTTTTCTTGGTTTTCCACCTTCTTTTCCAAGTATTTCTCATACTCGGTCAATTGGCGATTCATGGGTGGTTCTTGGAAGTCTTGGTTGGTATCAAAGTCGGGTATATCCCTTTCAATGCTTGGTTGGTCTTCTTGCGGATCGGACTTGTATAGGCGTGGCTCGCTTGGTAATGTGTGACGGTTCACAAGTAGGTATTGAGGTAGATGGAAGGAGAGGTTCTCATCTTTTGTGGCCGTGGTGTGCTCGGGTAATGGTAAGTAGCACGCTAGCCTTTGTCTCTCTTCATCTATGAACAAGTAGATCATTCGGAGGTTGATGCCAATGCTTCCATAATATCCATAAAGAAAATTCTCTTT
>OVAN01009511.1:0-16844 GCA_900406275.1 Anastatica hierochuntica | reverse complement strand
TAGAAATGAGAGAAAATAAGATAGAAGTTGTTCTTTTTGTTCTTGAAGTTAGGAGTGCTATTTATAGTGAAAGAGATGATAGATAACGCTAAAAATAAGGGTTTTGGTCGAGCATGTTGCCAGCCATCGACCCATCTGGTCGATGGGAACCAACCTTGGGTCGATGGCTGGCTACCCACAAAAATAAAAGTGATGTTCTCTGCCTGGGTGGTTGGCCATCGACCCTAGGTAGCTGGCCATCGACCCAGATGGTCGATGGCTGCCTACCTAGGCAGTCTTGATGCCTTTTGCTCCCCTTTGTCTTCTCATTTGATCTCCATCCTTTCCATATGCTTCTAGCCTATTGCCTCCTTGATTCCAAGCTCTAAATCAACCTTGAATCTACCATTAGAGCCTCCCAAAGTCCCTCCAAAATAGTACCCACAAATGCAAGAAAGGTGGATTTAAAATGCAATATGAACCTATTCTAGACTCAAGACTCTAAATANTCTAAATGATGCATTCTAAAGCTAATATGCTTATTTACAACCTAATAATGAATGAAAACTAAGCTAAAACACACTAAAATATGCACGAAATTGTATGTACATAAGATTTTAAGACCTTTAGGTTTCTAGTAACCTGATTTTGAAGATAGGATTTTAAGACCTTTTAGGTTTCTAGAAACTTAATAGGATTTTAAG
This sequence comes from Anastatica hierochuntica, assembly GCA_900406275.1. Classification (NCBI taxonomy): domain Eukaryota; kingdom Viridiplantae; phylum Streptophyta; class Magnoliopsida; order Brassicales; family Brassicaceae; genus Anastatica; species Anastatica hierochuntica. The sequence continues at coordinate 16,161 of OVAN01009511.1, read as the reverse complement.
ACCTTTACGTTTTCTAGTAACCCGTTTTTGATGATAGGATTTTAAGACATTTTAGGTTTCTAGGAATCTGATTTTGATGATAGGATTTTAAGACCTTTTAGGTTTCTAGGAACCTGATTTTGATGATAGGATTTTAAGACCTTTTAGGTTTCTAGGAACCTGATTTTGATGATAGGATTTTAAGACCATTTAGGTTTCTAGGAACTTGATTTTGATGATAGGATTTTAAGACCTTTTAGGTTTCTAGGAACCTGATTTTGATGATTAGATTTGTTGAGAAATAATGTGCAAAGAGATATTTTATTCATACTTCATAATTGAATATATTACAACATGGAAGCTTGTTCTCAGATTTGATGTGGTCTGAGACCTGTTCATCAGGTATCTGACGATAGGAACCTATAGCTATTGGAACGATCGTTCGGATTCATGCAATTGCTTCGATCGAATCTGGTGTTTGTTAAGTGTGGTGGGGGTTGTGCTCATTAAGGGAGCTGCCTACATACCCTGCCAAGGGATCAAGCCTAACGTTGTTCGATTGTTTTGATAGTACCTAGTGATAATACTTCTTGAGGTTCATGGCGTTCCATGATCGTATTTCTGGTACCCCGGTTCATACCTTTACGAGCTTGAAGACTCCGGGTCATACCATGTGGATGATCCGGTATTGTCCTTCCCATTTGGTACCTAACTTCCCGGCGCCTCGCTCTTTGGTGTTATCGAAAACTTTCCGCAGGACCAGGTCCCCCACAACGAGTTTCCGAGGCCTCACCTTGGAATTGTAATGTCTGGTCATGGTCTGCTGGTAGTTTTGTATACGGATCATTACCTGATCTCGGTGTTCCTCTATAAGGTCCAGGTTATTGAACAACAGCTGGTAATTTTCCTCGGGGTTGGAAGTACAAAGGCTCAACCGAAGACTTCCAACTGAGGTTTCAGCTGGGACTACAGTCTCCATCCCATAAGCTAGAGACAAAGGGGTCTCGTTCGTAGCTCTTTTTGGGGTAGTGCGACACGCCCATAAGACCTCAGGTAACTTGTCCGACCAAGACTTTTTGTTAGTTCCCAACCGCCTTTTAAGGTTTGCTAATATTGATTTATTAGCTGCCTCAGCCTGTCCGTTTCAATGAGTGTATCGCGGTGTCGACGTAGTTAGGCGTATGTTCCATTTGTCGCAAAAGGCAATGAAATCGTCGGATATAAATTGATACCCGTTGTCTGTTACTATTTTGTAGGGGACTCCATGGCGGCATATGATGTCTCACCACACAAATCTTTCGACTTTGAATTTAGTTACTTGCTGGAAAGCCTCAGCTTGTACCGATGTGGTGAAGTAATCGGTCAAGACTAGTAGAAAACGTAGTTTCTGTTATCCTTTCGATGATGCAACCAATGGTCCAACGACATCCATACACCACCGCAAGAAGGGGTAGGGTGCCGATATCGAGGATAGTTATTCGGTTTGTTAGTAAATGATCTGGGCATGCCTTTGGCATTTGTCGCATTGAGATGAGTACATCTCAAAATCTGCGATTATAGTGGGCCAAAAGTAACCCTGTCTTTTTATTCGGATGGCCAAGGCTCGGCCACCTTAATGGTTTCCGATTGATCCCTCGTGTATCTCTTTCATGAGTTCAATGGTATCGGGGCCATGAACAAAGTTCAGGTATGGTCCAGACATGCTTCGTTTATAGAGATCGGAGTCGATTATGCAATACCTTGTGCTTAAAGCTTTTATTTTTCGAGCCTCCCACCTATTGGCGGGGGGCTATACCCTCCCGAATGTATTGCATAATGGGAATTTTCTAGTCTTCTCTTCCAAGTACTTTGTCGCGAAGAGATTCATGGGATTCCCGTTCTGGCTCATTCCTACGTTCCGTGTCATCCTCTGGGATTTTGGGAGCCTGGATCGTGCCCCCGGAGGTATTTTCAGAGCGGGGCTCTAAGGGGCCTAGGGTTTGTGAAATGCCTTCAAATTTTGGTCTAGTAATCGGAGCATGGGTCTTGCCCCCAGGGGTATCTCGAGAACTTGGTTCCGAAGATCTTTCGTTCTCGGAGGTACCTGTCGTGCATACGACTTTATCTGGGTTCTGGACTATGCCTCCGGGGGTATGCCTCTTGAAGTTGCGGATCTTGGTTTTTGGGAACCAAAATGTTGTAAGAACTTGGGCAGGGGTGGTATCCCAGGTTGTTGTCATTTCTCCTTCCTCAGGATGGCTAGCCTCCTGTTGTTCTTTCGTTTCGGTATCGATTTTAGCTTTGGTAGCTATATTGATGCTGGGTTTGTCTATACCTTCGATCGGTATGATTCATTTGACAAGGGGATCAAATGTAGAGGCTAGAGCTGCTAAGGCGTCGGCGGAGAAGTTTTCTCCGCGAGGGTTCCTCGTTAGCTCGAATTAATCGAGCTGTTTGGTGAGATTACGGACGACCTCAAGGTATGCCCCCATTCTTTCGTCCCTTGTCTCATATTCCCCGTGAAATTAGCTGGTCACTAGCTGGGAATCGCTGAACGCGCTGAGCTCTCGGATCTCAAGAACTATAGCTAATTTCAGGCCTGCGATTAGAGCTTCATACTCGACTTCATTGTTCGAGGTGTTGAAGCTGAGTCGGTAAGATTGCTCAATTACTTCGCCGGCTCCAAAACCTTGTCTTGAGGATTCTCCATCAACGTGGAGAGTCCATTTTGGGGTTACTAATTCATCAAGATGTTTGGTGGCTAACTCGATAATGAAGTCTGCCACAACCTGAGCTTTGGTAGTCATGCAGTACTAAGAGGTTTGATACGTTCACAATTTACTTAAACATCAACTTCCGCTGGCAGAAGAAGAATTGCTCATCTATAATTCTTTCAGGCATTTAAACATTCACCTTCCAGCAGTTAAATTACCTAAGTTCAGAAACTAAGTTATCAACTCAGTTTCATGCATTACGAACAATCAAAGATGAAGATCCATTAGATTATATCTCTAATCATGCGATTCTATATCAACAACTCGTGAATCCCTATGTGAGAATCCCTAAACCCAACGAACAGACTACTCACTCATGACATTAACAAAAACACAGATCGAATTGTTGAGAGACATGATTGTATTATGCATAAACAGGAGAAAAAGTGGGTTCCGAAGACTTATCGATCTAAGAATAAAGAGGATTCTTCTCCCTAGGTTACAAACTCTCTAAAGCTCTCTAATAGTCTCTAAAAGTGCATAACAAAACATGGAAAACGAGTCTAGGTGTTTTGGTAGCAATCTAGTTCGAAATAAGTTCGGTCTGGTTCTTCGTAAAATCGGTCCGTAATTTGGGACAGGGATTTACCTATCCGTGGACAAGGATCGGTCGATCCTTGTCCGAATTCCTGGGTATTTTGGTCAGGGATCTGTAGATTGGTCAGGGATCTGTAGATCTGGGGACAAGGATCTGTCGATCCTTGTCCACATTTCTGGATATTTTCCAGCTTTTCACGAACACTTCCTTCGACGCTTGAAATCCAACCGAAATGCATTCTTTTCGCACATTCAAGCTCGAATCCTATAAAATAAACAAAGTACACAAATCCACGCCAAAACAATCTGAATACATACTAAAAAACCATAAATCTCGTGTAAAAACCTTAATAAAAACCACTAAAATACAGACACATCAAATCCCCCAGACTTGAAACCTTACTCTACATTACTTTCGCTAACCATAAATGTGGATACCGAATCCAACACTTAGAACTTTATAAGATTGTGAGTGACGAAGGCTCTATGGGAGGAATCCCGTTAGGATCAATGGATGAACAATGAGGTTTTTGTGTTGATTCTTTAAAATGTTTTACAAACGATTCGATAATAACAATAGAATGGCAAGGAAGATGATCGTTACACCAGAATGAGTTGTTTTAGATGTGAATTGTATAAGTAATAATCGATGATGAATGCGAGAGAGCGCCTCTGCCGCTTTCTCCCTCCCTTTTATACATGTTCCTCTTTTCTTTTTGGTTCCTTGATTCTCCGATATCTCCTCCTCCATTCTCAGAACCAACAAGCCTCATTTCTCTAGTCTCCTCCGTTGTTTTCGTTAACAACCTTTGACCAAGCTTCTCCCTTAGGCATGAGGCCCCTTGAACCACTTCTAGGCCAGAGTTGTTTCCTTGGTGGGCCTCATACGAGAATGAGGCTTTGGTTGACTTATCTTTTGAAGAAGGCTGCTCCGATGGGATCCTTGTTGTTCTAGTTAGCTCCCCTAGTACGAAAATAGTTCCATATTGTTTCATCTGGGCCTAACAGGCCTCATTGTCCTTTGGCGGGATCTGGCACCAACAATTACCCCCAAGCTTTTGGGCCTGAAGCTTATGGCCCATAAGGTGGAAATCACAATTAATGTGATCCCACCCTAAGTTTGATTCGAATAACTATAGATCCTTTAAAAGGATATTAATTTTTTAAAATCAACGATCGAGATCTCTTAGCCTTGATCCAACAGTGATGATCCATCAGAAGTTGAGGCGACCTGCTGTGGGAACCGAAATTCTCACTGTCAATGTTATGTGGTTCACGGACTCTCTGTAGCCAAAGATCGACAGATCAAGCAGTGAGTTAATAAGTTAGTAAATACGAAATACCAAACTAAAAGATAACAACTTACGAAACGAAACAAGTTGATAGCGAAAGTAAATTGATATGAAACATATTGGGATTAATGGTGATAAAGTAATAAGATTCGTAAAACAGGTTAACGTGANTGAGACGCAGCTCGCTAACGAAAACGAAGTAAGAACCCTAGTTTTCTAAGTGTTTTTGCGGTGACAAAAAGTTCGATGAATGAATTCGCCTCCTTTTCTCTTTCACTTCGTGTCCTTTATATAGATCCTCGTGGGCTCGCTCGATTTCTTTTTCCGTCCTGATCCGTGCATATCTTTTCGCGGAAATATTCCTTTTTCTCTGATTTTCCTATATCTTTTCGAGATGCTTCCTTATCTTCCCAAAACTTGACATTTTCGCGAAAACCCTGGTGAACCGTCATGGCAAGTGGGCGAGTTCTTTTGCTTCGCGTTCTTTATATAGATCTTCGTGGGTTGGCTCGACTTTATTTTCCGTTCCAATTCGTGTATATCTTATCGCGGAAATATTCCTTTTTCTCTGATTTTCCTATATCTTTTCGAGATGCTTCCTTATCTTCCCAAAACTTGACATTTTCGCGAAAACCCTGGTGAACCGTCATGGCAAGTGGGCGAGTTCTCGCCCGAAAATCGTAAGTGGACTGTTATCGCGGTTTGGGCCCTTTTGGGCCGTTTCGCGGCTAAGTGACTTTTAAGATTTATCGCGGAAAACCATTTTTCCTAGGAATACGCGGCAACAGCTTCATGGACCGATATGGTCAATCGTATAGTTTAGACTCCTTCGGTGCTTCAGTTAACCGTCGTCGTTTTATACGATTGATAAGAAATCCACGGAAAGTACGAATCCTTGCAACTCTTGTCATGACTATTTGACGANGGAATTCCAATCGAGACGAAACGAGAGATGAGCAAGCAACGATTCAAAGGAAATGACGATCGGAAAGGATGTGGTTTAGTCAATGGACTACGGCTGAACGTTATCCGCGCCTCAGCGCCAACTGGCGCCAAGGATATAGCTTGGTCTTGGCACCAATTGGCGCCAAGACCATGCCCTTGTCTTGGAGCCAGTTGGCGCCAAGAAGGACCTTCTGTCTTGGCGCCAATTGGCACCAAGACGGACCTCTGGTCTTGGTTCAATCGACTTCTAGATCAGCCTCTAGTTCGGTCGTCAATCGGTTCAAAGACTCGTTCGTAGGTCTGGCGTCAATCGGCATTTTAGACATTTGGTTCTCTAACGCTTTTGGTGATTTTGTATCGCTTTGGAGGACGTATCTTGTGGCCTCGTTAGAGTTATCCGAGGACCATCGATGCTAGCTTTGGCCCTTGGATGCTTTACTTGCTTGCGGACGGACAGACTTTATGTGTAGATTGCACATGATCGACTAGCTCCGAAGCTCTGAAACCAGTTCTGGAAGAGACAGCTCGAACGAAGAGAACCTCAGAGTTTTCAAATATCCTTACGATCCCTGTGTCCGGAAGAGAAATCATCTTTTCCGTAATCTTTTTTCAGGCATCGATTTCATCGGCACAATTTTTGACCCCAACACCTGCCTTGGACCTCGTTTTATTCGATGCAATATAAAGACGGTTCATTAACCTCTTTACACCACTACTTCACGCCTCCTATCCACGATCTCCAAGGTACTTCTCTATTTCTTTCTTATTTACTTTGATCGCTTCTTTGAGAGCAAAACTCTTCATCTTCTTTCAGTTCTCTTAGAGCTATAGAAATTAGGAACATCTAGGGTTTTCTTTTATGTTCTCTGACTGATCTTGATAGATTCGTATTAGACGCCTTTCAATCACCTCCCTTAGTTCCCTCTCACTTCTTCCTTAACCTCGATGGGTCACGACGCCGTCGAAGGCTCGAAGGCTTCAAAGAAGGGATGCAAGTGTTCGCAAGCGAGATCGGGGATGATTGACAAGGCCGCCGTTGTTGCTATCAAGACAGAGATGGTGGCTCAATCTCTTTCCACGATTGAACCAAAGAAACCTACTTTTGGTCCCCACCAACCCTCGTCTTTGTCATGTCAAGACGTTGTGAACCTAATGGCTCTAGCCCATGCACCCAAAGAGTTGGCGAGGCTCAGTGGTACTCACGAAACTCCGGAAGCTACTCCTCTAGGGTGGTTTTTCTTTCAGGAGCATTACATCACTAAGAGTCATCTCATATTCCCACGGTCAGCGTCGCTAATCAGGTCTCTAATGCTGGTCACGTCCGAGAGTTCCCCTGCGAGCAGTTTTGCCGCGAGTGTTGCTCCATGAACTTTGCAGTTCGCAGTGGAGTGACCTTTTGTCTGGTGAAATTCGCAGAAGGCCTTCACATCGTAAACTGCGTTCCTCGAAGTCCTCCCTTGTTCAGACTGGGTGCTAACGGCATAGTTGTGCGCACCTTGGAGGTCTTCTCCCTGGCGGTGGACATACTTGTCGTTTCGAGGAGCTTTCTTCTTTGATTTTTGCTCGGGGACAAAGTCTTTTGAGGACGCCTTAGACGGATTATGCTTCTGCGATAGGACCTTTATCTCTTCTTTGATGATTATGAAGTCAGTTGCCTTGTGAAGCGTGTCCTGGATTGTTTGTGGTTTCTCGAGAGAGATTCACTTCCAGAATTTCAACTTGTACCAGAGCGTCTTGCGGAGGGCGTCTACTGCGACCCTGTTGTCGATCCCGCTGACTCTCAACATCACCGGTTTGAACCTTGTCATGAAATCTCGAAGAGATTCGTCCTCGCGTTGAGACATGCTCCATAGGTCGACGTCAGAAGTTTCTTGATCCATGAACATGGAGTACTGCTTGAAAAACTCCGAAGAGAGCTGGCGAAAACTTCCGATGGAGTTTCGCCTAAGACGGGAGAACCACTCGAGGGCGGCTCCCTGGAGATGCTCGACGAAAAGGTGGCAGAAGCCAGCGTCTTTTTCGCCCTCCCTGAGTTTCGATCTCGCCAGCGCGATCAGGAAACTCCGAAGGTAAGCTTTCGGGTCTGTGGTCCCGTCATATGTTGGGATTTTCACCTTTCCGGGATGTGAGATCCTCGCTGATCAATCTCTGGCGCAGTGCTGGTCGCGTGATGGATCTGTAACTTTACGGCTTTCACCTCTGCTGCAGTTTTTGCGATGTAATCGCAAAGATGATTGAGATCGTGATTAGCAGTTTTGCGAGAAGGCCTACGTTTTCTGGACCGCTCCAGATGGAGTCGCGAAGTTGAGTCTTCTTCCGCGGAGTCTGGTCGCTCCACGCAAAAGGATGTTTTTGGTTTTCGCAGTTAAGGCCTTGACCTGTTTTGCGAGAGAGTTGGTGAGTTGGTCACGTTCTGCCGACTTCTTTTCGAGAGTCGAGAAAATGTTTATGATCTCCTCGAACGCCGCGATGTTTTGATCAGCGTTAATCGCGGTGATGTTCATCGTCAGAGTGATTTCAACGGTGTCTCCGGCGTTGTTGCCTTCGCGAGCTGGTTGGTTGTTCTGTTCTTCGGTGTTCATACCTGATCTGTTGTTTGACGTGAAAGATATCGTGTGCCCCCTCCTTCTAACGCCAAACTTTGGGAACCGAAATTCTCACCGTCAATGTTATGTGGTTCACGGACTCTCTGTAGCCAAAGATCGACAGATGAAGCAGTGAGTGCAAGAGTTAATAGATAAGAAATACAAAACTAAGAGATGACCAGATTACGAAACGAAACAAGTAGATAACGAAAGTGAATTAATACGAAGCAATATGCATTTAACGATGGTAAAGTAATAAGATTCGTAAGAATAGGTTAACGTGAACGAATACAGAATAAGTACGAAAGCGAATCAAAAGTAAACGATAAACGTAAGCGACAGACGCAAATAACTAAGAAAGTTAAAGGATCTTGTTCGAATTCATGATTGGAGCGTGCTCAACCGGTGTTAAGTTGTGGCCGCGAACTGTTGGTGAAAACCCTAGAACTACAGCGTAAACTCGTTACCTAGTTGAGACGCAGCTCGTTTACGAAAACAAAGTAAGAACCCTAGATTTTTCTAACTTTTTTGCGGTAACGAAAAAGTTCCTTTTTCTCTGTCTCCTTCGCGTCCTTTATATAGATCTTCGTGGGCTGGCTCGATTTCCTTTTCTGTCCCCGATTTGAGTATATCCTTTCGCGGAAATATTCCTTTTCCTTGATTCGAGTATATCCTTTCCGAGATTCTTCCTTATCTTCTCGATTTTCCATATTCATCCTAAAAATTAACTTTATCACGAAACTGGGTAAACCGACACTGTAAGTGGGCCGATTCTCGCCCGGAATCTTAAGTGGACTGTTATCGCGGTTTGGGCCCTTCCGGGCCGTTTCGCGGCTAAGTGTTTTTACGATTCCTTTCGGAGAAACGATCCTTCGTAAGATCATGTAATGGCGGTTCTTCAAAACAATAAGTCCAATCGTATGGTTTAGACATTTATGGTGTTCAAGTTAACCGTTGTCTTTCATACGATTGATACGAAATACTACGGAAAGGATAAGTCTTTACGTTTATCGTCGTGACGCTTTGACGGAAACTCCAATCAAGACGAAACGAGAGATGATCGAATGACGGTTCGAAGGAGACGACGATAGGAAAGGACGTGGTTCAGTAAATGGCGTCAAGACGAGACTCGTTCGTAGTTCGGTCGTAGATTGGGGTTTAGATGTTTCCCCGAGACAATGCGGTTATTCGACGTTTGAATGTTTCTACGAAACGATGCGGTTATCCGATGTTAGAAGTGGTTTTGTATCGTTCCGAAATTCGTATCTTGGGATCTTTCGGGAGTTGTTCAGGATCCTTGGACATAAATATAACATTCCTGCATTTAGTTGCTCGTGGATGGCTAGACTTTGTTGAACGATCGTCTACGCGCCAATTAGCTTGCAGTCTTGGTGCCAATTGGCTTGTAGTATAGATGATGGCAAGTCTAGATGACGTTAAGTCTAGACGATAATGAGTCAAGACGAAGGTAAGTCTAGACGACGCTACGTTTAGACGATGATAAGTCTAGAAGACGTTAAGTCTTGACGACGATAAGTCTAGAAAACGGTAAGTCTAGAAGACGTTAAGTCTAGACGGCGGTGAGTCCAGACGTTGGTCGTGTTTCTGAGTAAGTCCGATTAGAGATGCGATCTTGGACTTTGATTTCGAGATGGTCGTTTTTGACACCAACAAGATTCGTTAACCAAGTTGTCTAACTTCCCTTCTAGCCGGATCAACAAAGCTAGATTTCCTGACCTATTCAGGGCTTCTTTCCCTGCTCCCATTTCAGTCAGCTTTCTAGGAGGTTTGGTTTTCGTTGCCCTCCTTTTATTGACTCGCAGTTTGGGTTTGATTCCAGGAATCTTAATATATTCTCCTTTGCTGTTTTATTTTGTTTAGAATCGAGCGAGAAGGCTCCTATCGCCGTGTCTACTGACGCTAGCACCTCTGAGACCATTTCCAAAATGCCAATTCAAAAGTCTTTCCGTAACAAGCCCAAACAGAACACTACCACCGACAACACTGGAGACAAGGTCTCGGCAGGATCCTTCAGACAATCAATCAAGGAGGTCCTTGATGATGGTTCATCTCGACTCCCCCTGGTTGTTGTTCCTCTTTCGGCGGTGAAAGAGGTTCCTAAAGCTGCTGAGAAGTCCAGGGAGGAGTCTGAGGCTGCCAGCTTTGATACAAAAGGTAACGAGATGATCATTGCTACTGGTGAGGCCTCAAAGAGGCATGCCCTAAGCCCTGCAGGATCTATGGATGGTCAGGTTCCTGATCATTCCCCAAAGAGAGCCCATACCGAGTCCAACGAGAGGAATTGGAGACCTGGCTCATCTAGGAGCAGCCAACGCTCGTGGAGCTTTTCCCACTCGGGTCCTAAATCAATTTTGGACAATGCCTAGGAGATAGCGACCTTGATGCGTCAATTGAAACAGATTGGTTGTGCTTTTCCCACTATCTCTCAACTGTCAAATTCAGAGGGGTACCTGGATGTTGCTTATTACCTCGGTCAGGTACTACGATTTGTCACGATACATATAGTTTTTGTATATTCTTTCTTCTTTTTCTTTTGATCATGTCTTTACGTTTAACATTTTTGACGCAGCTAGCTAATGCTTTTAACAAGGAATTTTTAAGCTAAGAGAACCAGATAAAAGGTTTACCCGATGCTAAAGAGCTCCACGATGTGAAGGAAGTCTTTCAGGAGGCTAAGAATCAGTTGGACCAGTCGAGGTTGCTGTCTCAGAGGCTTGAGGCTCAAATGGAGGAGCTCAAGTCTCAACTGCAGGCTTCGTGTGAAAGGGTTAATGACATGAAGATGGATGTTGATGTTAAAGGAAAGAGGGTAACTTTTCTGGAGAGCTCCAAGAAGAATTTGGAGGCTCAGGTTGAGGATTTGTTATCTGTTAATATTGAAATGACCAAGAACAAGGCTGCTGAGGTTCGTTTAGCAGTCCGTCGCGGAAAGAAGGAGATAATGGAAGGCTATGAGAAGGTTCTGGTTAAGGTGAAAGAAAAGTTTGAAAAGAAGAAGGAAGAATGTCCCTTCAGATCCCTGCTTAAGAGATTCAGGCCAACATGGAACTTCTGGAAGACCTGATTTCCTAAGAGATCACGAATGTTCAGGAGGAGCATGACAAGCTAGTTTCTCTCTTTCCAGAAGCCAAGGAAAAATATGAAAAAGCTTAGGTCTTATATTTCACAGTCAGTAAACTTTCTCTTCCTCAAATGTCAGAGACTTCGAATGTCGATGTAACTCCCGCCGTGATGGCTACTTGCCAATCCCGATCCGGTGAGCATGGCTCCAACATAGGTCTCATTGATGCAAGTGAAGTTCGTGACTAGGTATCCAAGGAAGGAGATGACAAAATGGATGAAGCCTGAGAAGATCATGAGCGACAATAAAATCCCAATAACTAGAGCCATTAAGAAGACTCTAGAGAAGAGCATTGATGAGGGAAGGTTCGTAGTGCCTTGTGCTATAAAAGGCTCCCAATTTGAGGACGCTTTAGCGAATAGCGGAGCTAGCTTCAACGTGATCTCTCTTGACCGTGTAAAGGAGCTTGGTTTGGAAGGTGAAAGAAAAAAGGAGCTAATCCTGTACTTTTCGGAGATGCCACGAGAAAGGTTCCAATGGGAAGGTTGGAAAACATCAAGCTAAGAGTGGGGAACACGTATGTGGAAAGCAACTTTGTGGTTATGGACAACAATTCCCACCAACCCAAATTCCCAATTATATTTGGATCCCCTTTCTTGTTGACTACTAGTACAATTATTGATTGCAAAGCAAAGAAGTTTACATTGAAGTATGTTGACAAGGGAGCATCTTACCCTATGATCGAACTCGACAAGGACATTGGGTATTGTGGTACAATGCACCAAGGAAAGGCAAAGGAAATGCCTAGTACTCAAGGTGAAAAAGTAGCCAATGTAGAAAACACGCAAGAACTTGGTTCTCCAAGTGTTAAAAGTGGCTACAACCCAATTGTCAACAAGGGAAAGGGAGTTGCTAACTTCCTTAAGGTAAGGGATTTTGCTACTACAACCGGACTTGAGAGGCAATCTCAAGCATACTCTTTGTACATATTTCTTTAAGTTTTTAATTTTCATGCTTTTTATATTCAATAATGGTGATTTTGTCTTGGAAAAAACTTTCTCCAAAGAGATTTTTATGCTTTAAGCTTAGGTACCAATGGAAAACTAATCAAAGAAAAGATCAAGGCCAAAATGGAGTAATGGATCAAGGTTTTATACAAGTTGATATGACTCAAAATTCTAAGACACTCCATTGGCCAAGGTAAGTTCTCCTAAATTCAAGCATCCAATTTGCATTTCACCATTTAAAAGAATTTCAAGAGTGATTTTGCAAAGTTTGATTTAAGAAAACTAAATTCTTTTTTGTTCAATTTAAAACCTTTGGTACAAAATTTTACAAGTTCAAGAAAATAAGTTTTCCTCCCATTTTAAAAAGAAAATATACCTTTGGACAACTTTGTAATTTGTCCCTTTTAAAACTTGAATTTTAAGAAATTTGGGGACCACCTTTTAAAAATGTTTTGTACTTGTTCATTCCCAACCACAACTTTAAGAAGCAATTTTTCTCTTTCTTCTTCCCTTTGTGTCGCCATTATCGAGCAAAAATTGGCAAGGGAGAAACTTTTTTTTTCAAGGAGAAAATTTGTGTTAGAAATCTTTGTTTTTACTTTTCTAAGTTCATTCAAGATTCTCTCCTCATGCCATTCTTTTCATAGTGTGGGAACCGAAATTCTCACTGTCAATGTTATATGGTTCACGAACTCTCTGTAGCCAAAGATCGACAGATCAAGCAGTGAGTTAAAGAGTTAGTAAATAAGAAATACGAAACTAAAGCATAAACAGATTACGAAACGAAACAAGTTGATAACGAAAATGGATTAATACGAAACAGATTGCGAAGCGATATGAGTTTAACGGTGATAAAGTAACAGGATTCGTAAAACAGGTTAACGTGAATGAATACATAATGAATACGAGAAAAAATCTAAAGTAAAATGAAAAACGTAAGCGAAGAACGATTTGACAGACCTAGATAAAAAAAAAAGTTAAGGGATCTTATTCGAATTCGTGATCGGAGCGTGCGCAACCGGTGTTAAGCCGTGGCCGCAAGAACTGTTGGCGACGATTACCTAGAACTACAACGTAGACTCGTAACCTACTTGAGATGCAGCTCGCTTACGAAAAAGAAAGTAAGAACCCTAGTTTTTCTATGTGTTTTGCGGTGACGAAAAGTTATGTGTATGAATTGTTTCCTTTTTCTTTTGCTTCGCGTTCTTTATATAGATCTTCGTGGGTTGGCTCGATTTTATTTTCCGTTCCAATTCGTGTATATCTTATCGCGGATATATTCCTTTTTCCCTGATTTTCCTATATCTTTTCGAGATCCTTCCTTATCTTCCCAAAACTTGACATTTTCGCGAAACCCTGGTGAACCGTCATTGCAAGTGGGCCGGTTCTCGCTCGAAAATCGTAAGTGAACCGTTATCGCGGTTTGGGCCCTTTCGGGCCGTTTCGCGGCTAAGTGACTTTCACGATTTATCGCGGAAAACCGTTTTTCGAAGGAATACGCGGCAACAGCTTCGTGGACCGACCAGGTCAATCGTATAGTTCAGACTCTTCTGGTGCTTAAGTTAACCGTTGTCGTTTTATGCGATTGATATGAAGTCCACGGAAAGCACTAATCCTTGCGACTCTTGTCATGACGGTTTGACGGAAACTCCAATCGAGACAAACCGAGAGACGATCAAGTGACGATTCGAAGGAAATGACGATCAGAAAGGACGTGGTTCAATCAACGGACTATGGCTGAACGTTATCCGCGCCTCAGTGCCGACTGGCACCAAGACACTTTGTCTTGGCCCCAATTGGCGCCAAGGACATAGCTTGGTCTTGGCGCCAATTGGCGTAAAGACATACACACTGTCTCGGGGCCCTGGTCTTGGCGCCCTAGTCTTGGTGCCAAGACAAACCTTCCGTCTTGGCGCCAATTGGCGCCAAGACGAACCCACGGTTTTGCTTCCAATCGACGTCTAGATCGACCTCTAGTTCGGTCGTCAATCGGTTCCAAGACACATTTGTAGGTTTGGCGTCAATCGGCATTTAGACATTTCTTCGATGCGACGCAGTTCTTCAACGCTTTTGGTGGTTTTCGTATCGCTTCGGAGGTCATATCGTTTGGCCTCGTGAGAGTTATTTGAGAACCTTCTATGCTAATCTTGGCATTTGGATTCTCTAGCTACTTGAGGACGGACAGACTTTATTCGGAGATTCGTCATGATCGACTATCTCTGAAGCTTTGAAGCCCGGTCCGGAAGAGACAACTTGAACGATGAGAACCTTAGAGTTTTCAGATATCCTTACAATTCCTGTGTCCGAAGGAGAAAGCATCATTTCCGTAGTCGTTTTCAGGCATCGATTTCGTCGGGACATTTTTTGACCCCAACAGTTAGCCCCCCAGTTTGCGAGAACCGCAATGCTGTTTTCGTGAACTTGAAGGTGTGCTCAGGAAGTTTGACGAGATTGATGGCTGAAAAGTCCAAGGATGAATAGTGAATCTCTTTTCCTATAAGTTAGTGAAGTTGGTTTCCATGCTCTTCGCTCACTTATTCTTACAAGAACTCTTCACAAGTTAGAAAATCTCTCTCCCTCTTCCATTTTTCTCTCCTCTTTAGTTTCATGGCGTCAAATGCTCAAGTCCCAACGAGTGCTTTGTCTTCGGCCGCTTCTTCTAGTAGCCGAAGAGCTCGGGAAAATGGCGCGGCGCCGAAAGTTGAATATTCGGATCTCACGATTGACCCTGAGGAAGTCGCAGCTTATTGGCGAGATACGCATAATTGTGAACCCCCACCTCCCGAACCCCTGCTTCCCCGGAGGCCCGGGAAGAAAGTTATATCGAGCGTGCCGAGCAAGTGCTGCGAGGCCTTTCTTTAGACTATTCGTAGGTTTTGCGGAATTCCGATGAAAGTTGAATTCTGTATGCCAGTTGCCGGAGAAGAAACTGACTCTCCGCCTGATGGCTTTTTCACGAGCTACAAGGCGCATGTATTGGATTGTTTCCTATGGTTCCCTATTCTGGGAATCATAATCCGGTTCTTCAACCGTTTCGGCCTGTCGTTAAGTCAGCTTCATCCGGGTGGCCTTCAGCGTCTCGTCGGGACCCTCGTGCTAAATTATGAGCGTGGTTTGAACCTCGACGTTAGCCACCTGAGGGCCATGATTTCTATAACGAAGACGAAAGCGGAGGGCGTCTATACCCTCAAACCGAGGAATAACATAGGGGTAGTTGAGGTGATGAAGTCCCACTTCCACGAGTAGGGAAAGAGATACTTCTTCATTCATCTGGATAATGCCTCCGAAGAGGACAAATTTATCTCCGCTTTTAAGTGCCTTTGGCGCGAAGCGAGTATCGCTTCCAGCTACCTTGATTGTTTTCGATTGCGTTCTAGTGCTTTCTGACATGTTTGTTGTTTTGCAGTTCGTGATCCTCTTTCTCCGTTTCCAGACGATACGTTGTTCATCAAGGAGCTTTTGAAGATTAACCGCAACCATTGGAATTACTTTTTGTCTAGTCGGGTTCTCCATACGGTAGAGCGTCAAGAGACTCGAGTTAATCCTGAAGCAGTCGTTGAGGAGGAATTGGGGCTCAACATGGACGACTTCGAAGCGTATGAACTGCCACCTGTGAGGCAGCGGAGGAGGTCCCCGAGAAACTTCGGGGCGTCTAACGGGGGAAGGGCCGCTGAAAGCAAAGGGGTCCCGTTTCAGGATGAGTGGCCCGATACTCTCTTTGGCGAGAATGGAAGTCGGATGCCAACCTCGAGACTCCGGACAATCTGTCCACGGACGATACGGGCTGCTTGGATTCGGTGGCGCTTGCCGAAGCCTCGCGACAGTACATGGCAGTGAGTTTTATNGCTTGCCGAAGCCTCGCGACAGTACATGGCAGTGAGTTTTATGGCCATACGGTTTATTCTCGGTGTTTTGTCAACGGCGTTATCTTAACGTTCTCGAGTTGTTTTTGTCTTTTTTTTGTTAGGGGCTTCACACGAT
>OVAN01009510.1:0-16845 GCA_900406275.1 Anastatica hierochuntica | reverse complement strand
GTTTAGTCATCTGATGTTTTTTTAAATACTCTAACGGGTTTTGTTTCACAGTATTTCGGGAACTGAATATTATTCGAACTGAACCCATACGAGTATCCGAGGAAATTTGAAAGTTAGAAAATCTCAAATTTAAACCGAACCCAGAATTCGATATAACTAAAAATTCTAAAAGTTTTGAACCTGAACCAAAATCCAAAACTCGAAATAACTGAAAATTATAAACCCAATACTCAAAAAATCTAAATATGATTAATAATATATAAAATTATTAAAAAAAACTCACGCGGTTGCGCGGATCAAAACTCTAGTTGGTATGAAATTGAAACACATTGAGGATACAAGACGAGGCAGCTTCTTAGCTATTTTATCTGCAACTTTATTTGAATGTCTTGAAACCCAAGAGAATGTCACATCGTGAAATCGTTCCCGTCAAAGCTCAACTTCTTGTATTAAATTGTGAAGATCGAAATGTAGCTAAGTCTTCCGAAGAATGTTCACCAATGTGATGTTATCACCTTTAAAAACGCATTTTCGATAACCTCGGACTCAAACTTGTTGCATTGAAATCAATAACGCGTGGAGATCCAACTCTAAAGAGGTTTGAGAGGGCTTACTGCTTGCGACACCCACACAAATAAATGTTCCATGCTCGTCACGGATTATCCAACCTGCTTTTCTATTGCTTGATGCATCTTTGGATCCATCAAAATTACATTTTATAAACTGAGGCGGTGGTTTTTGTCATTGAGACATCTTTGCAACCAAGGAAGAGGCCTGAAATTTGGGAGTCTGGAATTTGATGTAACCTCTGCAGCATTCTCCTTAGCATATCTTAGATTCGTGGACCATGTATGGCTTTGTTGTTGATAAACCAACATATTTCACCTCTTCCATAATTTTCATAATATCCAAAAAGGGAGTTGCTTCTGGAAATTTGGGAACATATTATTTTTGTATATATCATGGAGAAGAGTTATCTTACCATCAAAGCTAAGGGAGGAATTATGTAACTGAGGGAGGTCAATAATTGAAGCTCTCCAGACCCGGTAAGCATGAGGGCACTCAAAAAATAAATGATTCATATCTTCTATGACGTTACACCATATGCGGCATGAACCATCAGTCGTAATACCACGATACGTAAGACAGTCACCGCTTGGCAAAGCATTGAAAAGGTAACGCCATAAAAATATTTTATCTTAGGAGTTATCCTCAATTTCCATATCGCCGTTTTGGTCATGGTGTTTCTAGGAGGGGGATTAAGATGATTATCAAAAGCAGTAATGTTGTTAGCTAGCCAATACCCAGATTTCACTGTGTAGAGGCCATCATGGGCGTAATGCCAACCAATGAGATCGTACGCTTTGCGTGTACATAACTGGATTGATAAGATATGTTGAACATCTTCTTGTATGAAGTGAGCTTGCAACTTGGATATATCCCAATTCCTGTGACCATCTAATAGCTCTGAGCCTTTTGATATCGAAGAAATAGGTCCTAAAATTTGCCTTGGTGGCCGTGGTAGTGATAAAAGTATCCAGGGGTCAGACCAAATATTGGTTTGAGTATCATCGCCAATAACAACACGAAAACCTTTAGTAAGTAGTGCTCGACCCGCCAGGAGAGACTGCCATATGAGAAGGGTTTTGTAGGAGCCGCAACACTTGTTTAGTTAGGAGAGCTAAATTAAAATTTTCAATTTCTCGGAAGCCTATACCTCCTTCACGTTTAGAAAAGCTCATTCGTTTCCATGAGTACCAATGCATGGAGCGCTGCCTATGTCCTTTGCTCCACAAAATTTTTTCAATAATGCTCTCAATTTCTTTGCATATTTCAAGAGGTAACTTGAAGCAATTCATGGTATAGACCGAAAGTGCTAAAACAATCGTCTTTAGGAGGATTTCTTTACCAGCTTTTGATAGGAACCAGTTTGACCAACTTTCTGTTCTTTGTTTAACTTTCTTACCAATATATCGAAAAACTTCTTTCTTCCGTCGACCAACTTGTTCCGGTAAGCCCAAATAGCAACCATGTCCCCCATCAAAATGGATATTTAACACCCGACGGAGGTTAGTCTTGACTTTTTCCCGCACTCGTGTGCCAAATGTTACTACCGATTTGTTAAGGTTTACAACTTGGAAATATAGTTTTTCATAGTTTTCCAAAGTTCATCTGATAGTTCTTGCCGATTGTGGATGAGCATGACAGAAAAATAGAGAATCATCTGCAAAAAAGGATAAGTATTGTAGGCCTAGAGGGACTTAGAAGCATACCTTTGATCTTCTTTTTAGCTGCTGCTTGATTAAAGAGATGAGTGAGGACTTCATTGCAAAGGATGAAGAGGTAAGGGGATAAATGATCGCCTTTTCTAATTCCACGTGATGGCGTTATGAAGCCTTGAGGGAAGCCATTAAGAAGGACCGATAGTGTGACTGACTCAACACACTTCATGATCCAAGAGATCCACTTCATAGCCGTCATCGTTTCATGCAAAAATGCCATTCAACCCTATCATATGCCTTAGATATATCCGTCTTTATTACTATGTAGGATTTTGCCCATTTTTCGAGATTTAAGCGAATGTAGAATCTCATGAGCAACAATGACGTTATCTACACTTTGTCTCCCAGGGATGAAAGTCGATTGATTATTGGATATAATAGAATGTAGATTCCCTTTGAGTCGATTCACAAGGATTTTGGAGATAATTTTATATGTCACATTGCACAACGCGATGAGTCGAAAATCCGCCATGGTCTTAGGTATCTCGATCTTGGATAGTAGAAAAAAAATCGTGTGATTATTTAGATTCCCCATTTCCCCTCAGTCAAAGAAATCCTTGATCATGCAGATAATATCCTCTTTTATTGTTAACCAAAATTGTTGGAAAGACGAACCTGTAAAACCATCCGTACCTGGAGCACGAATAGACCCGATTTGGAAAACAGTCTAGTGTATTTCCTCCTCTGATATTGGTTTTGTGAGGTCCTCATTCATTGCTGCCAATATTCTACTTGGGAAGTCACGAAAGGCATCAGCCTTGAGCCTTGCGTATGCGGGTTGTCGAACCGAACTAAACAGGCTCGAGAAATAGGTACTTGCTGCTTGCCCAACCGCTTCATCCCCGCGGTAAATCAAGCCTTGGTCATCCTCTATTGCCGAAATACGATTTCTAGCTACTCGGGCTATCACAGATGCGAAGAAGAACTTAGAGTTGCGGTCACTTTGAGCTAACCAAGTATTCCTAATTTTCATTTTCCAATGATGTTCTTCATCATGATATGCTCTTTCAAGAGCTTGCGTAATTTTTGCAATGGCATCTGTGGAAGCTCCATCCGAATGAGCTCGATCGAGGTCTCTTTTCAGTGAGGCTATTCGGACCGCAACATTGGATGTGTTATCTCTGCGTCATTTAGATATTGTGGTACGTAATTGACCCAAATTATCCCTTAGCGAGAGTTGTTGGGAAGAAGAGGCCCAACTTCCATTTACCACAGTCTTGAAATCATCATTCTCGGTCAGTTTAGGGTCATAAACAAATCTACCTCATCGCGTTTCGATCTCTTTAGAAGAGAAGACCACTAGTGGTCTATGATCGGAACCTTCAAAAGGTAAGAATTCAACTAAATTCGAAGGATGTAATGTCAACCATTGAGAGTTCACATAGCCCTATCTAGACAACACCACACTGTATGGTTATGCCTCTTACCCGCCCATGAAAACTTATTACCAACACTCCTTAAATCTCGACAACCACATGTTAAAATCATACGGCGAAAATTCGTAAAGCTACTCTCCGCTCGTCTAGGACCGCCTTTCTTCTCATCATTTGATACAATCTCATTAAAGTCACCAGTGATGAGCCATGGATCATTTCGAGTAGTTGTTATTTGTTCGAGTCTTTCCCAAAGAATATTTTTCATTTTGGTTGTAGGAACTCGTACACAAAAGACAAATAAAAAGATAATTCATTAAATTGAACAAGACAATCTACAAGGTTTTCATTGCTAAAACAAAGTGATAAGGAAACAGAATTTTTTAAAAAGATAGCTATAACGCCACTAAGACCATTTGGAGGCACCGTAAACACATAATCATAGCCAATCTCACAACATATGTCACGGATATAGTCATCTAGTTGTAGGCAAATGATGTCTGGGAAATACTTTCTCCGTATCTCCTTGAGGCGTCAAACTGTCAAGTCAATGCCAAGACCTTGACAATTCCAAACCGTTGTATTCATAGAGCCATTGGTGGTTTAGGGTCCACCGCACCTCATTAAAAATCATAGTTAGCGCCACTGCCTTCACCATGTTATATTTCTTTAAACTATAACGTGAATTCTTACATTTAGTTTATATAATAAATGTATTTATGTAATGTATCTCACATAATTACGCTTTACAATAAATGTTCGTGGTGCAATTCGTAGAATGTTTAATTGTGTGATGCACCCCAAACAATTAATTCGGTCCACTCTAATCGAGTAACCTTATTATATTTAATTTACCTCATCATAAGCTTTTTTTGCATTTAATTGTATATTACAGATACATGTAATATTTACATGTAAGTTAATCTCAATTTTCTACTCACTTGGGGTTTGATGTTGTTAGAATTCAATATCCGCAGATATAGTACGTCTACAGAAATAGTATTCCTGTTTTTTGTTTTACGTTATATGCTAAAATAGTTTTGACCTTTTTAGTGTATAATATAGTTTAGAATTTGTAGTTTGTCACAATTTATTACTTGTAAACAGTTCTACTTAATTTTTTTGGCTAATATTAAAATTTACTATATCGGCGGAATAATATTATTACTAAAACAGTAATATTATTTCTACAAAATATGTAATATGATACTGATTTAGTAATATATATTCGTTTTCTAAAATTTAAAATATGACCAATGCCAAATAGATGTTAGAAATATATATCGTTTTTAGAATTACAATTTACTTTTTACTTTGTGTTTTATGTTTTACATTTTCTGCAAAAATAGTATGTCTATGTAAAATAATCTTCCTATGTTTGGTTTTATGTTATCGTTTAAACAAGTTTTTAGAATTTTTTGGTTTATAATTCTGTTTAAAAGGTATGTTATTAGTAGTATTTTGATATTTTGTTTCTTACATACAATAACTACATTCAATTTCATTTTCTTTTTATATTATGTGTAAAATTACTATTTTGAAATAATAATATTACTAATTGAAATAGTAATACTATTTAACACAACATGGTGATCTGATACTATTTTAAAAAATATACTAGTTGATAGTCCGTACTTTGAACGAACATAATTAAATTTTGTAAAGGTTATCGTATAAATTAATATTGTAGTTAATATCGAAGAACTTATCTTCTATTTTTATCACTTTATTTTGTTGTCCTGCTTTCCACTTTTATGTTTCTTCTAACTAATCATTTTTTGTCTTCGTCTATGTGTTTCTGTGGATTCTCAATTTTCAATTGATCCATAATTTAGAGGTATAAAGTGAGTGATAGTGATAACTATTTTTAAATGAACATCGATATAACTATTTTATGTGTAGTAACAATCTAATAGTATAGCACAAAATCCAAATTTCTCTAAAATTTGTTTCTTGTTCAGAATATTGTTCAATATTCAAGGACAATTTACTGTTCCTGTCAGCTATCCTGCATAACGATTAGGATTGGCTAGATCGAAACTTAAAAAACCATGATCTGTAAGTCCAGTTTTTATCAAGCTTGGACGTTTGTTCTCTGGGTCGGTTTTTTCGGATAGTCGGTTCTTAAGTATCGATACCTACTTATGAATCAAGAAAACTTAAGTTTGGTTCTCGTCGGATTCGACTCAATCCTTGTTATTTAAAATCGAAACGGAAGGTTCAAGTATTTTTGGGTATTTTCGTATATTTAAAAAATTGATTTTTTCAGGTAATTTTTGAATATTACAGGTTTATTGGATCTGTTCAGATGTGTTTGGATATTACATGATACTTTTTCATGTTTTTTATAATTCAGATATATTTGGTTATTCGGTCAAATATATTTGAAATATATTAATACATAATTATATTTAGTGTAAAAACTAAATATTTAAAAGTGATTGTGAGAGTCAATGAACAAAATAAAAACTAAATCAGAGAAAGAAAAAATATATACCTAAGGAACGTGATGCAAAAGAAATCGATTGTTGATAGGTTGTTTAAATTAGGGTTTCTCTTGAGTTGTTAGGGGTTTAAAAAATCAACAATTTTTAAATACGAATTTTTACATAATGGCACTATTAGATAAACACGACCACATTATTTTTTATTCTCATAAAATATTAAAATTTTTTAGTTGGGTTAATTTGGTCTTTTACAATAGTGAATTCATTTTTTAAGTAAAAAATTATTTGGAGTCATTAAAAATACGACACATAAGCTAAAAACAATTTAAAAAAGGGAAAAAATGTAAATGAGGCGAGTTCCAAAATTTCGTCACGTCACCAACAAATTCTGTAAACCCGCCAAGTCAACAAACGACTTCTCATATAATATATATATATATATATATATTTGTTTTTAAAAATTCAAAACATGATTTATCCGAAAAAGTCTTTTCATTTTATGAGTATTTAGAATTCTCACTTAATATTTTTTAATGTTAAAAAGCGATAAAAAATATAATATGGAGCGGAGTGAGAAAAAAATATAGGAAATACATCTCACACGTTTAAAAAATTAGAGTGGACAAATGATTGCAAAAATTATATTGTTATTTTATTAATAGAAAATGGTATTATTTACTTAATTCTTTTTTCTTTTTGAATATCCTCCAAATTCACTCAATTTTAAATCTTAATCATAAACCATCAAACAAAAAACACTTAATTTAACACATAATTTTGACAATAAAAAAATTAAAGCCGTTCATCCAATAATGTTGGATTTTGTTTGATATATAAATTAAATTAAACAAAAAATCTATATTAATTAAATTTCCATTTAGTTGAACTTGTAAGGGTTTAAAACTGAGTTAGCTAACTAGTATATTTTTTGCATTACCTAAACTAATAATTAAGGAAATTTTACAAATGTACTGCAAATGAAGACAAAGCAATAAAAACAAGTAAAAATCAAAGCTCGCAAAAAAAAGGTAAAAAAGATTACATCTCCCACAACACAAAGAAGGTTGGTAAAATTTACTATTTTGTGTATATTTTCTATAAAAAATCAAACAAAAATTAGTGAATCCAAAGTTAACACATTTTCAGAGTCTATCACCTTTACATTCAGAAATGGAAGTTCTTCTGTGGGCCATGCCAGAGTTGATATCAAGAGGATTGGACTGTCGGTTTTTCGAGACAGATTGCCTGGAGTTAATTACGATTCTACAGGATCCAGACAACTGGCCAGCTTTCCATACCTATATCCAAGAGTTTCAACATCTCCGTAATCATCTTCCCAGTTTCACAATAACAAAAATTCCACGTTCGGCGAATGCACAAGCAGATAACCTCGCTCGAGGTTCTCGGTGTTTATTTTCTGATTTTATCTTTGTAGATTCCTCTCTTCCGAATTGGGCAACCAACATCGGCATGACTATCTGATTTAGTGTTTGGTTGCTAAAAAAAAAAAAAAAAGTTAACACATCTTCTCCCAGTGTAATTCCACTCGATGCTTGCTTTGGCTTTGCCTATCATTTTTTTTGGCAATTAACACAAACAAATAGATTTACTATTAAGTATATACGCCTTCGAATAGTCAGTTTGGATTTTAATATTTTAAAAAATTTACCTGTGCAATTATATCTTCGTGGATGTCTATGATCTTAAAAGCAAATTTGGGGTCAAATCGTAAAATCCAAAAGACTTCAGTGGTCTCATCTCGAACTTCCCAATCTCCATCTTTTTTTTTTNTTTTTTTTTTTTTTTTTTTTATCTAAGAAATATTATTAAACTTAAACGGGATTACAAACAAAGCCGGCAAAGAAAATCATGTCTTTCCGGAGTCAAAAGCCGGTGGATTTAAAAGGTTATCCCCGGAGCCAAAACGTCAACAAAATTCAAGAAAATACATAGGTTAAATTCACAAAAGAAATGAACTAAAGCGATCTAACCAAAGATAAATACTGAGAAGGAAAAAAGCGGATTCGATCGGAGGAGAGATGAAGATAAGCAATCCAAGCCTAATTTATTGGGGAAGGATAGACACATCGAACTCATTATAATGCTCACATACTGAATGGAGCCACGAGAAACGAAAACGAAACCCAACCTGGGTCGCCGAAGATAGCACTACAACTACCAACTTTATTTTGATACTCAACGACATGTGGCTAGATGCTCTACTCACATCCTTACTGAGGATCCGGAGACAAATCGTCGTTCCTAGCTAGTAGGACGAGCACAGCACACTCACGATCCGCTAATCCCCTAAACAATACAAATAACAAACCCCCCCAACCTGAAAAAGAAGATCGACGGATAAGATAGGCCGAACAACAACCTGGACACTATACAACACCAATCAACCTACACAACACCAATCAACCTACACTTCACAGCTGGCTTCCTAAGACCACTAATAGTTCACTTCCTAAGAATTAACCTACCTAAAAACCTATCAACTTAACCCACAACTGAGAATCCTTTTACTTCCTTAACAAACCCGAGTACCAGAGTCTAAACCCGAACCCAACACTTGACCACTAAGCGCAAGGAGAGATCAGACTCCAAAACCCGTCGGAACCACTTCAGATCTCAGATTCGAAACAAAACTCGACCCATCTCCTCTTCACCGTTAGCACCTCGCCGCTGCTGTGAAGAAGACGGTCTCCACCGTAGCTCACGCCGGAAAGGAGCTTCCAGTCGAACAATTCCAGCAACTAAGGCGAAAGAACAAAAGAGGGAGAAGAAGGAAATAAGCATACCGATCAAAGCACCGAGAGAAAAGGAAAGGCCAGCCACCGACGAGGAAAAAAAGCGGCGGCGATAGCGCCAATTATGCAGACAAATAAGTTTCGAGAAACTATTCAAGGAGGGTTTTCTAAATCGCCGCTGAAAAGCTTTTTTTTGGTGCTTTCGCTTCCTTTCTTTACCTTCTTCCTTTGTGCTTTTTTTTTTTCACCAATCTCCATCTCTATTCGAAGACTTTTTGATTAGCAAAAGGTTTCACTTCCTCAATACTTTTACATTCTCTATACACATACCAACTCCCAAACAACCATAATTCTGCAAATATTATTTAACAAAGAATTACAATTGTTAAACACATAGATTTATTCATTTTTTGTGTCCAAATTTACATCATTAGATTAAAACATCATTCCCACTTTTGAAAATGGAATCATGCAGTTGTCAAAAAAAAAATTGAATCATGCTTTGAGTATTTCATTTTCTTTATTATGAATGGTTGCTTACTCATTCGAGTTTAAGTTCATTAACTACGTTTTTAGTTTTTTTTGTTGAGACACTTAAGTCGGAATTACCAAGGGAAAACAAAAACGAATCGAATGGAACCGAATCGAAATTGAGAATATTTAGTTATCTTTTTTCGAATGGTGAAAAGAATGTTGCCATGGAGATCCATGATGTGGATTTCATTGCCAGATTTGTCATAATTTTTAACCCGGTACATTATCTCCCCGTTAGAATTATAAAATGTTAAACCGTTGGTTTGACAAACCAAATATTTCATCCAAACCGTAATAGTCTCTCTCTTCGTACTCATGTACGGTGAAGAGATGACTGCTTGAGGAAAAACCCTAGCCATGGTCATCGATAGACACAGAATCAAGGGAGAGAAGAGAGTTTCTATATATATTATGTATCAATAATATTATGAAAATGAAGTTGAAGTTGAAGAAGTCTTATACACCTTAATGATTTTAATTTTATATGATATTGTAACACCCGATTTTCCAATCCCGGATCAAATGAAGAGAAACCAGAAATTAACCCAAACCGAATTTCCCTTGTATTAACCCAAATCGATCATTAAATCCCCTATTTAAAGCCTAACCTAACCTAAACCTAAAGTCTCTTTTTCCTAATCTTTTTGTTTCTGGAGCCGTCGAAATTAGAGCATACAGGAGATTCTCGCAGCCAACAAGTCGAGGAGAAGAGAGAAATGGAGAAACAAGATCAAGCTTGTGCAGTCTCTATAGAAAACAAATAGTTATGTCGTGGTAGAATAAAGATTCGGCCGACCAAATCATCTCTGATCGTCCTCATATATCTACAGGAGGTAAAGGACTCTTAGACCAAGATTTCACAATTTGTAGAATCTTTTTTCGTTGAGTATTGAAGGAGTTATGGTCGTCTTAATGAGCGTTTTTTGTGCAGTCTGAAATCGCGACCAGTCAGTGTTTGAGAAGGGATTCCGTGAGCAATTGAAGTTCGATCGGAGCAAACTTGGTGGCTACGGATAGACGACATTAGTGGCGAGATTCTGACCGTTTGAATTGTAAAATTAACGATCAGTTTTTGTTCTATTTTTTTTGTTTCCGAGACGCATCAATTTGCCAGATTTTCCAGAAATTTCATGTTGATTTGTAATTCGGTTTTGAACGGGTAAATGGGTGATTTCGGGTCTGATATTTTGTGAGATCGTTGTAGGAACTCTTATGAATCCATCGGTAATAGGAACACCGATTTTAAGTTCATATGAACGGAGAAGCACTTCGCTGAAGTTGGCGCAAAGGTGTTGTCCGCGTCAAAAAGGAGCTACAGAACTTCAAATTAAAGGTTCCGGAGAGCTGCAGATGACAGAAGTTCCCTAGAATGTCATATCCCTCAGTAAGTAAAACTACCGTTTTACCCCTGGCCCGGGAAGTTTCCAAATATGGCAGGTTTCCATATTTGGTAAGTTTCCTTTTTAGGAAGTTTTCTTTTAGGGCAGGTTTCCCTTTTTGGTAACTTTCCTTTTCGAGCAGGTTTCCTTTTTGGGTAACTTCTATTTATGGTAGGTTTCCATAAATAGTAAGTTCCCGTTTTTGGTAGGTTCCCGTTAAGGTATAATTCGGGTTCCTATTCCAGGTCCCTTTCCGGAAGGAGGATCAACAAAGGAGAAGAAGGATGACGAAGGGCCATCATGGGATAAAAACTCAGAAAGAGGATCATCAGCCAGACAGACCAAGGATTATGTAGTGTGGCCAAGGTGAGGAGTTCTCGCCTCGTCTCATCCGTTATCGGTTTAATTTTGTTAGGCTAGGGTTAGAGTATCGGCCAATGTCGAGCTATAAGCCTCGACACGAATAAGTGTATGTATTATGTATTGTTATTACATAAAGTCTTATACGCCTAAGTGCGTTTGCTTGTTGGGTCGCTACGTCGAGCCTAGGATAGAGTCTATGAGAACCTAAGTCCTAAAAGTGAATAGGTCTAATTTGACATTGCTTGAGAATTACGTGAAATGACTTTAGGAGTAGAATAAAATTGATGGTCTCCTGTAGTGGGTGCGGAGCCCACTGTAGGATCTTGAAGCGGGTGGGTGTCTTTCCCCTTTTCACTGGTGTAGACCGTTGTGGTGGTGTTCGGAGGTCGTCTCTATCGTCGGGGCTGTTAGCTTAGGGGTAGAGGACGACTACTGTCCCTCGTTAGGTGAGACTCTTAATTGAGGGTAAGAGACTGCGCGGGACAGTCCGTTAGTTGAGCTATATAAGCAAAGAATGGCGGGTGTGAAAAGAAAGCCCTGGGTCTAGGACATATCGGTCATTCGGAGGGAACGTAATTGTGGTCCGGTCACTGACCGGTTGCCGGCAGGTTCTGTGGGTACTCTGTTAAGTCATGAGTTGGATCCGATGATGTGCAAACTAGGATTTGATCCTGGCCGAGAGAAGGAAAGTTGACACCAAGTCCAAAGGCCTGTGCTTGCTAGAATGTTAAGGAAAGGTGGTTGTTAAAATTTTTCTTCTAAAAGAAGTGTCTAGTAGGTTAGGTTGTCTTAAAAGGTTTGAACTTGGTAGTTTGCTTGCACGACACATTAAGTGTCTTTTGTGTTATTTAGGGGTTGTGGTCTAGTTCTAGTCTTCCAGGGTTAAGCGGGTAGCGGGTGAGGCGGAGTCGGGTCCGTCCTCACTAAGTGGCTTGTTAGAAAAGTCACTCACCCCTCTATTTTCCTTCTTTTCCCTTTTGGTGTTTCTGCAGGTGCATTTAGAAGCAAAAATTATTGACCAGTTCGTGAAGTTTGCTCCTTTTTTGGCGATACCATTTGAAGCATTTCGGTTCCCTCGGGATAGGGATGTTACAAGTGGTATCAGAGCCTAGGTTAAAGGCCGCTCCGGTTCTGACCAGGAGGGTCATAGATTATCGAAATGCAAAATGTTTTCTAAAACTTTTTCTGAGGTACCACAAAACTGAAAAAGAATTTCAAAATCACCAACTGGGCGTTAGTCTAGCTTCAAAGCGCAGGAGATTTCTTCCGAGTTCCAAGGCGTCAGAGCATCGACTGCAAGGGTTTCGAGTCTCGGCTACCGCATCAACCAGAAGACATCTCCAGTGCCATTGATCATCGCTATTGAGCCGCCGTATCCAAAACTTGCAAGGGAGCACCGAAGACAAGATCTAAATCTAGGTGCGAGGGGTAGAATGAAGTTCCAGCAGTAGGATTATGTGTCAAGTTTTATTTAATTGTGTGTGCTTTCGAGTCTTAGTGTTTTCCAAGGAGGGGAGTCCTCATTCTGTGTCAGTTTCTTTCTTGTAGCCCATCGTTCAAGCTCCAAAGCTTAAGTAGAATTGGTAGAGCTCACATGCTAGTAGATTCGACTGAGACTCATGTACGGACGTGACTACGACAACGCGGGCTGGTTGTAGCTGCTCTCTAGCCAGGAACTCAGTGCGCAAGGACAAGTGTAGATATCACGGGAAACTAGATAGCTACTTCTATTGACCTGATGCTGTAGTTCTTTGTCATGGAGCCATTTCTAAATTTTCATAATCCAGAGTCGTCATTTCTTCAAGTTGCTGCAGTAGGTTGTACCAGAGCTACCGGAAGGTCTAAATTGGAGAGCGCGCTCACCAAGGTCTAAGAAGCTTCAGCGCCGATTGAGGAGTACCCGACAACCAAGGAGGTTTCTTGTTGTCGGGAGTTGGTAGGAGAAACTTCCGCCAGTTCAAGGTAGTTGAGGCTGAGCAAGGACAGTTTGGCTTGATCAACGAGCTGTAAGGACGCAACCGGATAAAGAGGTCACCTCGGGTGTTGAGATGGCGTTGGGTACGTCTATAGCTCCACTAGAAAAAAAAGAAAGAAAGAAAGAAAGGCGGAAGCTCCTATGGAGTCAGAGTACGCCTTGTGGACATGGTTGTCAGGGAAAGAGCTATGTGGGACAGGACCACAAGTAGACGTTGTTAGGATCCAAGGACGGTGTTAGGAAAGCACCATGTGGATCTGTTTGTTAGAAAGCTAGAGCATGGAAGGAAGTAGAGCGCAGCGGAAGCATGGTGGAACAATATCAACAAGTGTCGTATCTCACTCAACTAAGTTCAACTTAGGGCTAAAGGAATGCCCTAAGGCAAGAGGTATGAGGACATAACCTTAACTAAGGACGGGGGTGTGAGCGTAAAGGACAAGTCTTGTAAGGAATGACCTCCTGTATAAGGACTGAGGTAAAACAAAACCCGCCTAGAAGGAACCTAGGTAAAGGATGATGTGGGGGACCAATAGAGCATTGGCGGTATTTGGTGTAAACCGGAAAACAATACTTGTGCATGAAAGGTAAATGCCTGTGGTCCCTATTGAGATCAAAGGACATATTCTTTATAGGAAAAAGTTGGCAGAGAAAGGACATCTCTGGTACATAAAAAAATGTACAACCGTCATCTCCCCGAACGAGGACACTTCGGAGCTTAGTGGGAAACTAAGTTGGAGAGAGCTGAGACCTAGAGTCATGAATGGTCGAAGGAAAACCAGACGTATGTGCCGCCACATTCGACCAGACTCATGTACAGACATACCAGTCGTTAAAGCTCATAGTGTTACAACCCTCAGAATTTGGGACGAATTCTCTGTAAGGAGAGGAGAATTGTAACACCCGATTTTCCAATCCTGGATCAAATGAAGAGAAACCAGAAATTAACCCAAACCGAATTTCCCTTGTATTAACCCAAACCGATCATTAAATCCCTTATTTAAAGCCTAACCTAACCTAAACCTAAAGTCTCTTTTTCCTAATCTTTTTGTTTCTGGAGTCGTCGACATTAGAGCAGAGAGACAAGAGATTTTCGCAGCCAACAAGTCGAGGAGAAGAGAGAAATGGAGAACAAGATCAAGCTTGTGCAGTCCCTACAGAAAACAGATGGTTATGTCGTGGGAGAATAAAGTTTCAGCCGACCAAATCATCTCTGATCGTTCTTAAATTTCTACATTAGGTAAAGGACTCTTAGGCCGAGATTTTCCAATTTGTAGAATCATTTTTCGTTGACTAAAGGAGTTATGGTCTTCTTACTGAGCATCATCTGTTCAATCTGAAATCGCGACCAATCAGTGTTTGAGAAGGGATTCCGTGAGTAATTGAAGTCCGACCGGAGCAAACTCGGTGGCTATGGATAGAATACGTCAGTGAAAGATTCTGACCGTTCGGATCGTAAAATTAACGGTCAGTGTTTGTTATATTCTTTTGTTTCCGAGATGCATCAATCTGCTAGATTTTCCAGAAACTGCATGTTGATCTATAATTCGGTTTTGAACGGGTAAATGGATGATTTAGGGTATGATATTTTTTGGGATCGATGTAGGAACTCTTACAAATCCATCTGTAAAAGGAACCCTGATTTTGGGTTCATATGAGCAGAGAAGCGCGTCCCTGAAGTTGGTGCAGAGGTGCTGTCCGCGTCAAAAAGAAGCTAAGGAGCTTTGAGTTCAAGGTTCCGGAGAGCTGCAGATGACCAGAGACATTCCCTAGAATTTCATATCCCTCAGTAAGTAAAATTATCTTTTTACCCCTGGCTTGGGAAGTTTCCAAATATGGCAGGTTTCCATATTTGGTAAGTTTCCTTTTTAGGAAGTTTCCTTTTAGGGCATGTTTCCCTTTTTGGTAACTTTCCTTTTCGGACAGGTTTCCTTTTTAGGTAACTTCTATTTATGGCAAGTTTCCATAAATAGTAAGTTCCCGTTTTTGGTAGGTTTCCATTAAGGTCTAATTCGTGTTCCTATTCTAGGTCCCTTTCTAGAAAAAGGATCAGCAAAGGAGAAGAAGGATGACGAAGGGCCATCATGGGGTAAAAGCTAAGAAAGAGGATCATCAGCCAGACAGACCAAGGATTCTGTAGTGTGGCCAAGGTGAGGAGTTCTCGCCCCGTCTCATTCGTTATCGGTTTAATTTCGTTAGGCTAGGGTTAGAGTATCGGCCAGTGTCGAACTGTAAGTCTCGGCACAAATAAGTGTATGTATTATGTATTGTTATTACATAAAGTCTTATACGCCTAAGTGCGATTGCTTGTTGGGTCGCTAAGTCGAGCCTAGGATAGAGTCTGTGAGAACCTAAGTCCTAAAAGTGAATAGATCTAATTTGGAATTGCTTAAGAATTACGCGAAATGAGTTTAGGAGTAGAATAAAATGGATGGTCTCCTGTAGTGGGCACGAAGCCCACTGTAGGATCTTGAAGCGGGTGGGTGTCTTTCCCCTTTTCACTGGTGTAGACCGTTGCGGCGGTGTTCGGAGGTTGTCTCTATCGTCGGGGCCATTGGCTCAGGGGTAAAGGACGACTATTGTCCCCCGTTAGGTGAGACTCTTCTGCGCGGGACGGTCCGTCAGTTGAGCTATATAAGCAAAGGCTGGCGGGTGTGAAAAGAAAGCCCTGGGTCCGGGGCATACCGGTCGTTCGGGGGAACGTAATTGTGGTCCGGTCACTGACCGGTTGCCGACAGATTCTGTGGGTACTCTGTTAAGTCATGGGTTGGATCCGATGATGTGCAAACTAGGATTTGATCTTGGCCGAGAGGGGGAAAATTGACACCAATTCCAAAGGCCTGTGCTTGCTAGAATGTTTAGGAAAAGCGGTTGTTAAAAGTTAGGCATGTGGTTGCTAGAATGTTTAGGAAAAGCGGTTGTTAAAAGTTTTCTCCGGTAAAAAGTGTCTAGTAGGTTAGGTTGTCTTAAAAGGTTTATACTTGGTAGTTTGCTTGCGCGGCACATTAAGTGTCTTATGTGTTCTTTAGGGGTTGTGGTTTAGCTCTAGTCTTCCGGGGTTAAGCGGGTAGCGGGTGAGACGGAGTCGGGTCCATCCTCACTGAATGGCTTGTTTGAAAAATCACTCACCCCTCTCTTTTCCTTCTTTTCCCTTTTGGTGTTTCTGCAGGTGCAGTTAGAAGCGAAAATTATTGACCGGTTGGTGAAGTTTGCTCCGGTTTTGGCGATACCGTTTGGAGCATTTCGGTTTTGGCGATACCGTTTGGAGCATTTCGGTTTCCTCGGGATAGGGATGTTACTGATATATAAGCCTTCCTTTTCTTTACCGCTATTAAAAAGAATAATGAGGATCGTTTAGAATTTGTCTAACTTTATCCCAATGCCTGATTCATGTACGGTGACTAATAGTTTAATGTTTGATATTTTATATACTAAGTATGAAGTTAGTTTGCACTAGATTAAAAGTTGGACTGGTTTATTATTATGTTGCCCTTAATGAACTATTTGATTAATAAAAAATTATTAATAAATTTACTTTTTATTTTTTAAACAAAAACGAAAATAATAAATAATAAAACGAAATTAATAAATAAAATACTCAAAAAATATTTATCTTAAAAGACCTTAGTTATCCTTATTGAGTTATTTAACATATTTGATATATTTGATTTTTTTAATAAAAATATAATATATATATATATATATATATACATTTTTAATACTATATATGATATAAGATAAA
>OVAN01009509.1:0-16846 GCA_900406275.1 Anastatica hierochuntica | reverse complement strand
TGCATAATACAAAGAAAAACTCGAGTCTAGGTCTTTTTGATGAAATCCGGTATGAATTAAGTTCGGTTTGGTTCTTCGTAAAATCGGTCCAAAATTCGGGATAGGGATCGATTGATCCATGTCCCTGGATCAGTCGATCTATGTCCAAAAATCTAGATATTTTCCAGCTTTGCGCGAACACTTCCTTTGAGGCTTGAAATCCATCCAAAATGCTTCTTTTCGCACATTCAAGCTCAAATCCTGTAAAACAACAAAGAACACAGAACCGCGCCAAAACAATCTGAATTCATACTAAAAACCATAGATCTCGAATGAAAACCGTACTAAAAGCCTACTAAAATACTGACACATCAAAGCCTATGCCACCAACCTGCTTAGATGTGGATTACTTTTTCCAGTTAAACCAATGTAAACATATTTTGCCGCCACCTAAGCTCAACCAAAAATCAGTTATAGTACTTTTTAGTTTTGTTGTAGCAAAATTTGGTGGCATATAACATGACATCACATAAGTACGCAAAGCGGCTGCTACCGAGTTAACGAGGACCTCTTTTCCCCCTTAAGAGAGAAAATGTGAGGACCATCCATTGATTATGTCATTAAGTCGATCCTTTATAAAGGAGAAAATTTTAGTTTCGGATCCTCCTAAGCTCTCAGGGAGCCCTAAGTGAGAGCCCATGCCCCCGTCTGCATGAATTCCCAAAACTTGCTTGAGCTCTATTTTTACCTCATTCGTGATTTTTTTTCCAAACACCACTGATGATTTATTGAAATTTATTTGTTGACCCGAGACTCATCAATATCTTTGTAGGATAGATAGAATTTCCAAGCATTGAGCCTTCTCTGCTTTACAAAAAAAAACTATCATCTGCAAATGATAGATGGGATATCAGCGGGATTGGCCGAGCAATCTTAATTCCTGTGGGGCTTCCAAAGCTCTTCGGTTTCTTTATATTGGCAATTAGTGCGTCCATACCTTGAATAAATAGATATGGAGATAAAGAATCACTTTGGCGCAAACCGCATTTGGGCTCAATCCTCCATGTAGGGTAACCATTTATCAACATCTTGTAGGTTACTTTTGTGATACATTTCATGGTCCATCCAATCCAACACTCATGGAAACCTAGCTTCCATAGTAAATTCTCGATAAATAACCATTCAACTCGATTATAAGCTTTGCTCATATATGTTTTAATTGTCATATGTGAGCTTTTGCATTTATTATTCGTCCGAAGGTCATGAAATGTTTATTGAGCAATCAAGATGTTGTCCGAAATTAGTCTTCCTTGAATAAAGACCGATTGTGTCTCTGATATTACTTTTGGGCGGACACATTTTAATCTTTGACACATTAACTTCGATATTATCTTATAGCCTACATTGCATAGATTTATCGGTCGAAATTCTGCCATTTTTGGTGGTTTACCTGCCTTTGGGATAAGACATATATTCGTCACATTCAAAAGGTTATCCAAGAGACCCTTCTCCAACAACTCATTAGTTGTTAAAACCAAATCCCCTTTAAGTATGTCTCATGATTCTTGTTAGAATAAAACTGTCATACCATATGGTCTTAGGGCTTTTACCGGATGCATTAGGAATAGTGCATATCTTTAAAAACACATCTAAAAACATACGATATAGATGTCGAAAATAACCAGGATCATCAACCAATGCATTTTGTATGTATTCATGGACAAGTCTTGTAGTTGGTCTTCTAATTGGCTGTTTGATATATCTCGGTTTTTACTAACTTCTAACGGTGATTTTAGTAATTTTTTGAGACTTCCTAGAGTCTTTTGGAGTCTTTTGGTGTCCTTTGGCGTTTTTACAGGTTTTAGGGTGCTTTGAAGAGAAATGAAGCAATTTGGACATAAAAGGACTTATGAAGATGCATAATTGTGCTGAAGAATCAGAAATTTGGCCTTGTTGCAAAAGATTCCCACCGTTGGATCGAGCTGAAATTTTGACACCAAATAGCCACGTGAATTAGCTTTCATATGGAGGTTGTTTGAAAGAAATCTAACAATGCGATCAAAAGTCATGGCCATTCTAGTTACATGTCCATCTGTTGCACGTACAGAAGGGATCGATCGATCACTTAAGCATAGATCGATCAATCTAGCGAGTAGAAAAGCGATCGAATGATTACCTCGTCTGGCGAAAAATTGATTTTTTCTGATTTCCTTATTTCCAGATAACCGCATAAACACTATAAATACTTTTAGGACGTGTTTTAGGGCATTTTTACGCAGAATTTTGAGATTTCTTTTGATTGTAAGCTTTGGGAGACGAATCTCTTCACCTATACCTTTGGAGAAGTTTTCTGAACCCTTTTTTATGTCTTTCAATAAAATATATCTTTTGCTTTCATGATCATGTCTGAGTAATTCCTTAGTTAGGTTTTAGAGATTTCAATGGATTTCATGAATTAATGATTTTGGGTGTTAGACAAGGAAATCTATCTTTAGAATTCTTCATCTGAGTGGATCTTAATGCCTGAACTTGTTTGATCACCTAGTTCTGATTTCAGGTTGATAAATTCAATGGGAATTGATTTAGAAACCTGATAAACGCTTTGATGAGCAAAATATCCTTAGCTAATGGGAATTGATGTTAAGGTATTTTGTGAAAAAATCAAATTGAATTGTAATGCATGTATAGTCTTAATCGATTTCAACGGGGTTAGTCTTCATTATTCTAAGCATAGAGATTAAATACTCAGGGAGGAGACTGGTCTAATTCTGTGTTTTGAGTTTTTTCTTGTCTTATTTCCTGATCGTTAACCATGACTTCCTGTGAATTACCCTGAGACCTAACGCTTTTAGCTTATTGATTTTACATCATTTTAATTCTCTTTTTTATTTTAGTCACAATCGAAAAAACCAACAAACAATTTATATGTCTTCGAGCTTGATTCGAAATAAAATCTTAGTATGTAACTGGTCCCTGTGAACTCGATCCCCAGAAATTACTGCGTTCAACTTGTGGAACATTGATTTATACCTTTGTAATGATTGATAAAAGCAGCAGTAGAATATCAACCTCCATCTTGAAACTTTTCTTTCTTTTTTCTATATTGTATCTCTTTATTTTCAAAGTTAATACGATTCAATGTTAAATCCTACATGAAAACATATTGATTAAGAAGATCATAACAAAATAAAAATTAAAACTCGAGAGTTGAATCAAAAATCCTCGATGACTATGGCATAACTATTCATAATTATCACAAAAATATAGTAAGGAATGAAAATAAAAAACTGACATGAAAGTGTCTTACGATAAATGGTTGAGATGAAAGCCTGGAGTTAAAAAGACGAGCACAACAAAAAATAAGCTACAGGAAAATCGTATATACTCATCTTATTTTGCCTCCAAAAAATTGCTCTTTAAAAAATTCTCTCCAATTGTTGCCTTTTTGACCCGCCAAAAAGAAAAAAAAGTTAATAACCGGATAACATTCATTGATCATCTCTCTGGCTCAAGTTTCATATGAACCGTAGGTTACAAACCTGACATACACAACCAAATGATAATTAAATAGAGACACTAGACATCTTAGAAGCAAGAGCTAGCATCTTGATATTATGCAATGTAATTTTCTTTTTTGTTAGCTTATAGTTGATATTTTGCTATTGGTGCCTAAACAAGCGCAAAACGCATATTGAATAAAAACTTTCACATAAGGCAAGACAGAGGAAATTGGAACAATATAATCAAGAGTATCTTCTATTAGAAAGTAACTCAGCTTGAATAAATTCATCACTTGAAGGTAGTGAAAGTTTCGACGAGTTCAATTGGATACTCGATCTCATTAACCAATGACAAAAGATAAGAGATGAGCAGCTCATTGCCATATCCATTAACCAAATTCAAATTCAAATCCAAAAAAAAAGTATAGAAGTTCATCAAAAACAATAAGAAAAGCTGAAATATAAGAGAAAATTTTCAAAACAAAGAACCATTTTCACGACTTTAATTCACGTTTATGCTTTTAATTCACGAGCTTGGTTTACGAAGGTTCCACTTAATCTGTCCACAACGGTCCGTCACAGAAATTTTCACAAATCCATATTTCATGCCTTAGCTGTGAACATGAGTCATAGCCTCACAATGCAAATCTTCGTTCAATTTAGGAATTTCTTTGATCTTATCCCACACATTATTTGCTTTGTTCTAAACTTATTTGTCTTCGGCCTCTTTTTCTCTTTTTTTTGTATCATGCCAAAAAATTGACTACTTATTTCGGACACTTTATTCACCTAATCACTATTCTGATTTGAGTTGTGTGCATCTTTTTTTGCCTTCCTTCTCTGAGGAAGCGTTTTTCCTATATATTTTTTTTCTGATGAAGGAAACACTACATGCTCTTATCCTTGTTGATACATTACACCTTATTCATCATCCATCATTTGGACATAACTTCTAGTATTGTCTTCCCCCTCCGTTTATCCACCATGATGAATATGTATACCAACTGCACTGCCTAATCCCATAACATTATGTCCGGTAGCAATACTTTGTCCAAATATTTTCATAAGTCCTCGAAATCTTCAAATGAATCATCACACATATGTTTATTTCTAGATGAGCCTGTTAGAAACGATTAAACAAATCATTACAATAAAGTTCATAAATAAACACACACTAGTATATTCATAAACTTTTTAGGATATTTTTTACCTTAAAATAGTCATTTCATACTTCATCATCTGCAGTGAGTTTTTTCGTTTCAGAGTCCCACACAAAACAAGGATTGAAACGTAAAAGATCTGCTAAGCTTTAGTATTTAGCCGTCAAGACTTTCACTCAATTTTTATAATGGCTATAGGTTTTCGTAGATCCATATTGTTCGTGTAGAGTAAAAAATATTCTTGTCTCCACTGTCAATTGGTTAAATTTACATGTAGCATCATGGTACCCTGATAGAATGCATCCACTAGCAGCCGAAATAACCGTTTGGGTTCTGGTTCGAGAAACGATTATATTGACCCTTAAATTTCACTTCTTGTGGATCTCCTATTCTATGGTGGGAGATAGCTAACAATACAACAAAGTTACTGAAAGAACAATTTAAAATCATTCATAAGAAAATATCAATTGATCTAAACTTTCTAAAGCATATATATGAACACATAATGAGTTATAAACAAAATCACGTATATAAAAAGTGGATGAAAAATTGAAAAACTCACTTATAGTAAAAGTAGCTCCTCTCTTCTGAAATATGGCACAAAAATAATGCAGTCGATAATGATATATATACACACACACATGCATACACATACCTACAACCCTAACCTATCAACTAATGGAGATGAAGCCCATAATTAATCCTATCTAATTCTAAACGATCCCCATATATATTTAATTAAAGTGAATATTTATCCAATATTTCAACACTTAAGGTGACGTTAGTGGGAGATATACTCTCTAATCTCTATCTCTACTTCTATTTTGATAAAAGTACTAAAACAGTTTTATATCTAAACAAATGACTTAGATGTAAACACAGAGCAATGAAATAAGCTTGAGCTCACCTATTGTCTAGCTCTTACAAGTTCCTGCTTGAGATGTGATAACTTTAACAGGCTGTCTTCTAATTGTTGGACATGAGCCTAAAGGCGCAATTACAACTCTCTATTAGCTTCCTTTTTTACATAACCACAAAGAGAAATGCATCATGGGGCATGTCTTATCTTCTTTCTCAAAAAAAAAAATTGCGAGAAGCCTCTCGGTTATGAGCCAACTGCCTTTTCATCTTTGCACACAAAAGAAACAACAATAACTCATGCCAGCATGTTGTGTTTATGATGTTCTCGAAAATGAAAAGGTATGAGTACCTAAAACGAAAAAGATTTGTGAATCTGTATGGAGATAGTGTATCATCATCATCATCTGATGAGCAGAGCTTCCTCACATTGACAGTAGCATCGATTTTGTCGTGCAATCTTCTTTTCTGAAATCATCAAACTAGAATGATCATAAGTTAAATGCATAGCGACTAGCTCATATTTCTTCCTCGTTTCCACCGTGAGATCGCCCAAGGCGCAGAGAGAGCTCAAGACTTCTCCCCTCAAACAAATGTTGTCAAATTGGAATATAGACAACTTCAATTTAACAGTTGTATCTCTTGTGGAATCATTAGGATTCGTCGAAGGTTTTTGGAAAAAAACCTTAAAATTGGTCGGGGAAATACCACAACCATTGTCGATGACATGAAAATACTCTTCATCATAGTCTTGGAAGTTAATCTCCAATCTGGTGGCTCTTGCGTCGAACTGTTATCCACAAGCTCCTTAACAGTCGAGGAGAGATCCAAGATGGCTTGACCGGAGCTGATTCTATGAAAAAGATTCTTAAGTCTTATTTTTCTAGAGCATATGATATGGATCCCAATCGAAACAAGGTGGCTTCATCTTTTGGGTTTTACTTCGAAGAGCTTTATATAAATGATCGACTGACGAGAAGCAAGCAAGTATTTAATCTGAAAAATGAGATGTTGAAGCAAGAAAGTGTTTAATCTGAGAAAGCAAACCCATGTGTGATGCAGGAAAAAGACGTTGAGGATGAAAAAGGGCAAATTTGACAAAATGATATGTTGATGAAGAAAAAAAAATGTTGAAAGAATTTTTTATTTTAACCAATGTATCCAACTACAAGTTAGAGGTGTGAATTTCTTCCTTCAATTTTTTTTTACAAAAACCGGGTAAGTTTTGAATAACAATAGTTTTGATACGATTTTTATAAATTATTGATTCAATAACGGAAGATTGTAAGTGATTTGAAGTAATTTTATATAAACTTATGTTACAATAACACATCATTTAAGAAGAAATCTACAAATCATCAGTTGAATAACAAGGATTTTTTACAAAAAAAAAGCCCAAAATATTCTCAAATTCTAGTTCCAATACACCCTCCCCCATTGGTCTTTTAATTCATCTGTTTTTTCTCTATTTAACATAAAATGACATTGTTTTGGATTTAGCGCATGTTAATAAGGATTAAATAGTTGACTTTGGTTGGACTCATTTGGCTTGGTCAACGAAAGTTCAGGATTTAAATGGGAAAATTTAAAAAAATTTGGGATTAAAATGGCTTAAGCGAAAGTTCAGGATTTTTTTACGAAAATTTTGAAGTTGATGATTTATTTGGCATTTTCCTCCATAGTAAAAATATATGTTTGATAATTATATTGAAGATAAATAATGTCTGCAAAATGTATGAGGTGTGTCCTAAAAATGTATGAGGTAGGCGGTTCAAGTCGTAGTCTTGTAATTTTTTTGTTTGTTCATTGATTTAACATAAAACGACGTTATTTTGGATTTAAGAATGTTAATAAGGATTTAATGGTTGACTTTCATTGGGATCTTTTTATTTTGTCAACGAAAATTTAAGATTTAAATGGGAAAATTTAAATTGGAAATAAAATGACTTAAATGAAAGTTGATGAATTTTTTGACCAAAATTTAAAAGTTGAGAATTTTTTTGGCATTTTCCTTCATAATCAAAGTACATGTTTATTAATTATGTTCTAGATGTAACTAATGTCTAAAAAATTTGGTTCGTTAATCAGTAATACCATCACTATGTACCAAAGATATATAATAACTTTGTAACGTCTCCTTGTTCATTACAATCTAACATCATTTCTAAATATGTATTGACAAACCATAACCTGAATTTGAATGAGTGTTGTCATGGTCGTACCTCAACATCGATATATGTTATGTTTAGAGTAATTGACAGAAAAGATTGAAGCATGTTTTTATTATTAGATTATTACATATGAACAAAACTTAAGTTTTATCTTGTATTCTTTTTCATTTGCTCGGTTTTATTTGAATTTTGTTTTACTTGTAAATAAATTTTAGTGTTTGAGTTAATGAATTTTACATTTTAATAAAAAATTTTTGTTAAATTATTATG
Source organism: Anastatica hierochuntica (assembly GCA_900406275.1). Taxonomy (NCBI): domain Eukaryota; kingdom Viridiplantae; phylum Streptophyta; class Magnoliopsida; order Brassicales; family Brassicaceae; genus Anastatica; species Anastatica hierochuntica. The sequence continues at coordinate 8,908 of OVAN01009509.1, read as the reverse complement.
ATTGTTAAAAATTCTAGATAATCATTTATTTGATTAGTTAAGAAATTATCGATCTTAAATTTAAATTTTTAAAGAAAAATTGAACAAAAAATTATCATCGTTGAGTAAATTTTGGTTAGTTCAATATGGCTCATCTTAATGCACTTGTAGTAGATTCTATGCGGTTTGGTTTTCTTCATTCCATTTCCACAGAAAAAGAGAAATTTGTCAAAAAATCCCCAACTTTCAAATTTAAGCCATTTTATAGCCCAACTCCCATTTATGTCATTTTATTCTCCAACTATTTGTTTTCCGCGATTAATTCATTTACTTTTGTTGATCATGTCATTATGGATACATGTTTAGTCAACCGTTAACTCATCATTAAACACCATTAATTAAGAAAATGATGTCATTTAACAGAAAGAAAAGTCTCAATATATTCGATCTATTCTCACTAAAATCCCCAACTTCATTTTCTTCTTCTCTCCAAAACCCTATATCTAATTTCCTCTCAATCTCTTCTCAAATTCCCCCTTTCTTCTTCTCATCACCTCAAAATCTCAAATGGACCGCGAATTTCCTACAAAGTGCAAATGTTGAAGAAGGGTTAAGGCGTTCACTTCGAATACCCAAGACAATCTCAAACGTTCTTTCTATCGATGCGAGAGTATTAAACGTAAGTGTACAAGTTTTTCTTTCTTGAGCATTCATGTATATTTTGACATTCTTAATATTAATTATGAAGGATCACTTGTTCAAATTGGTGGAAGAAGCTATGTCAAAATAAATTGAAGATGCATTTCCCCAAATAGGATTCCAAGAATAAGAACTTGCAAAGGTAAAATCCGAGGTTGAAGGGTTGATGGAAGTTGCATTGGAGACAAAATCCGAGATTCGAAAGACCAAAATGCTAATGAAATAGCTTGTGGTGTATGTTTTTTTATTGAATGTAGCACTTGGTACATATGTGTGTTATTAGTGTATGGTCCTTCATATTGTTATGTATTGGCCAGTTCGGTCTTGTGTGTTTACGGTTTAAGAACTTATGTGTAAAATGCACCATATGGTTGAGAAGTTATTGGCAAGTTTGATCTTTTTCAATTGTTAGTGTATGTTCTTTTCATTTTTTTATGGGTTAAGACATTATGTTTTACAATCAATTAGAGACATAAGCTAGTATGAAAGACAAACTACTAAATCTTTAAAGAAAGTACTACATAAGTTATAATTTACCAGAAACCATAAACCATCTGAGAAATGAGTCACTACCAAAACAACTAGAAACTATTTGAGACATAACTTAAAGTCATTACATAAACCACAACAACAACAAAAAACACTCAAAACACTACTTCGAACTCTTGATTACCCTCGAGCATCCCTTGAGACATCCCCTATGATATTTTTTTTGACATTCCTTGTGATGATTTTCCTAAAAAAAGATACAATTAGCAAATATGGAAACCATAAAAATATTCCAAAACAATTTTTAGAAGATTTAAACTTACCTCGTAGTCAAAATTTGGTCTACCTCTTGGCCTTTTTGCCCCGTTATGAACAATAAGTTTGAACATCTGCTCTTGTTGTACTCTGCTTCAAGACAGTTGGAGCATGTGATGACACACTTCTCTCTAGATAACTTAGTGGAAGATACATTTTATCTCTTCTTTTTCTCATGACCACTTGGTCTCCCATAGGTTCAAGTTCTATATGGTGTTGGTAGCACAAGTAGCCTATTTAGCATAGGCCATTGCTTAATTCCTTGTATAGGTCTTATGCCATGAGAATGGGTTATGTACTACATGTTAGTAGTATAAAACTTAGATACAAAGTCGTTAAGCCTTAAGTTATTTTTCATGATTACACAAGTAACATGAATATAATATCCTTATAAATTGCCCCTTGATATAATCACATGTGTAGGCATCCATGTCCACACTGCAACTAACTCCATGGTATTTTATCTCATGAAGATTTTCACAATATGTGTATCTTTTAAAATCCTTAGACCTTTCTTGAATCTCTTCAATCTCTTTATGGGTTTTCTTTGTGAATTTAATTTTCAACCATGAAGCAACTAATGCCCTTTTGGCATTACAAACCATGCACTATCTCCTTATATCATCTAACAGCTCAAGCAAAGGTTTTCTTCTAGCTTCCCTAATGGTCCTATTGAATGAGTTTCTAATGTTGTTGAGGTTGTCATTGCAATGTTCTCTTAGGGAGAGATTCGTATGCACCTGCATTAAAGTTCTTCAACGCTTGTAGATTGTCAGCATAGTCTCCTGGTGTGTAGCTCCGCTCTATTTTCCAAAACAAGCATTCTAACTCCGGTTCTTTATTGTCTCTCTTCTAGTTGGCTAGTATGTGTCCTACACACATATGATGTTCAGCTTCAGGCAGCTCTTCATTTAATGCATTCAATAGTCCCTAATAAGAAGAGCAAAAAATAAACAAAGTTCACTAAGTCATTAACATACATAACTACTAAAATGTTACGAACGACTTAACTTTTACTTATCTAATATTATGATCGTAGTAGCCCCATTTTTTAGTCCCAAATAATATTTCAGAAAATTCATAAACCAATCTCAGTTCACATTGTTCTCAACCTCAATCACACTCCATGCAATTGGAAAAATCCTATTATATCCAAGTTTCCTTTGTGATGCAAAACAAACGTAAAATCTATAAAACCTTTGTTTGCTTTTTGGAGTGGCTCCCTGGAATTGTCTCGATCATGACAATTGATAACATATTAGATCTTTACCTCTGCCTTATAATCCTATATCCGAGAGAAATGTATTTGATCATTAACTTTTCTTTCCCGATAGAGTTTTGACTTGGCTTTCCCACATTGCTCCTCACTTACATTCAAATTATACACTCTCTTGATCTCACCAGACATGTCTTTCTTGGCCAACCTCGGATAATCGATGATCTCTTCAACGTCTTAGAATGACCTAATCTTATACATATATGCTCGGTTTGTAGAATTGATTTGCATCTTGTGTTTGTTCTTCTCGTAAGCGCAATACACTCTCCATGCGCACTTTGGTTCAGTGTCAAAACACGTAGCACCAACTCTAGTAGATGATGACATAAAGTTTGACATCATAGCATGTCCCCAGAGAATACCTTAGTACTGTAGCCTTGAAATCATCAGCACAACCGAATGTTTTTCCTAGAAACAAAAGCTCTTAACTGTTGGTTGTGTTGGCACAAATCTCTTTACATTGAAGTGCTTCTTCGTCATCATTGTTTGACAGTGGATCCAAAATGTTGTCATCGTCCCAAATATCATCGCCACTATCAGCATCACTCACGTCTTCTTCTTCATTGATGTTTCTGAAATGGACTCTTAAATCTGGGGAAGTGATGTGTACATATTTTCATGCATTAATAAGCTTCTTTAATCCATGTTTTGATTGCATTTAGGTTGTATATAATGAATTTTAGTGTCAAAATCTATTTAGTTAGGAATTGAGTCCAATTTAGAATTATCTTGCTTTTGCATGCATTTCTTTGCATTTGTAGGGGACCCTTTGGAGTGGTTTTATAGCGAGTTAAATGGGTAAATTCAAGATAGACTTAAGGTCAAGAATCATGGGAAAGAGGAGCTAGATGCATGGGGACAATGTGGAAGCAAATGAGCCATCAAAGGAGAAGAAGCAAAAATTGTCCAATGCATGTGACTATTGTTCATGCATGTCGATAGTGGCATGTGTTGGACCGATAACCACATGCACTAAGTAGTTTTCTTCCCAATGCATGTCACTATCGGTCTGGTGGTCGATAGCCGCATGCACATGCATTGGAACGATAGTGGCATGCGTTGCAGCAGTTTTTCACTTTAGGGCACCCTTTTACACCCCCACTTGTATAAATACCCCTCTTAGCCTCCAAGAACAAAACTTTTGAAAACTCTTCTTTCTTGAACAATTTTCTTTGATGTTTTAAGTCTTTCCTCTTGATTTTTAGGATCAAGAGTTTCTCTTTTTATATTTGTATATTGGATAAAAAAAACTAGTCTTTATATTATGATTATGCTTTATATGTTCTCTTCTCCTCTCTTTTCTTTTATGCTTTGTGAATAGGTTCTTTAGATGGATCTTGGGTGTTTGGGATTTGGCTAAATAGGATTGTAATGATGGTATTAGGGATAATTTATCTTTATTTTGTAATGGATTAGCATGCCTTAATGCTTGATTTGAATGAATCTTGACTTGTATGCATTTCACGCCCGAGAGGTGTTCGATGAAATGCCTAGGAGAACTTAATTCATGCTAAACTTAGCTTAGCCAAAGAGAGTTTGTTTATTTCTAGGGAGTTTAGTGACTAAATGGACTTCTTATTAATGATTCCTATGTATTTGTCAATTGTAATAAGCCAGAGTTGAGTGATTGCATCATATAGGAAATGGTTTATTACCATGAGAGTCGAATAAGCTATAGATGTCTTTGGTTATAGAATTGCTCTTAATAGCTTGAACTAACACCACTATTACCATCTTACTAGTCTCTTGAGTTACATTCACCTTTGATTCATTACTTTACTTGTCTTTAATTTTAGTTCTTGCATTTTAGTTTCATGCTTGTTTTGTTTGCTTAATTTACTATCTTGCTTTGCCTTGTCTTTCTTGTTTATGATATTGTTTATATTTTGAATTGATTAGTAGAGTTTTAGGAACCCAAACCTTCTTGATTTGCTTAGATTAGGAAGACTTGTAGATTCTCAAAACTTAGACTTTTCTATCTTGACGCGCTCCATGTGGTTCGACACAAATGTACTTTAATAACATAGCCGTATACTTGCGGTATTATATGATTGTTAGGAGATGAGCTTATAAATTTCATTTACATATAATAAGGTTGTTAGGATTCATATACGGTTGCATTTACATAGGGAACAATTATGAGAATTCCTTGTAAATGGTTAAGTTTTGCTTAATGTTTAATGCCCTAATTAGAAGTACGATAATGCTTACACCAATTTTGAATTCAATGGAAAATTCATCTTCGCAATTAACCTCTTGAAGTCTTAGGTTTGAAGATAGTTTTCTTTTAAGGCCAGTCTCAAATAAGTGAAACTTAAATTTGACTTAATTTTCTTGCTTATGGGCATAATCATACTTAACTGTGGATAAACATGAGACACTTGAGCTATTTTTACCAATTTTTGCCACCTTTTTTAGCTCAAGTGGCTACTCTCACAGTAAGAGTAATTACTCACCCATATCAACCCTTAGACCTTCCTTTCAAACCCCCTATGAATTTAAATGTGAGGCCTCTTTTGGAAAGTGTACACATGAACAAAATCATGTGTGCAAAGAAGTTGAACGACAAGGGAGTGCTTTCTTAGGATTAGCCTCACTTTAAGGCTAATTAGAAATTTAGGGAGGTTGTTCTTTGAATGTTCAATTTGGTTTTTGGGGAATGGGAATGTGTTGGTACCTCAACCATGGGAAGTAGAGCTTTAATGTTAGATCATCCAAGGTTTGAGTTGGGAATAAGAGAAAGAGAAATCAAAAAAAGGAAAGAAAGAAAAGAAGAAGAAAAAGGCACTAGAAATTAGAAAAGGATTAGGTCTAACCTTAGCAATCAAAAAGAAAAGTCTTTTAGAGTCCACATTTAGGGTTTGAGAAAATAAAAAAATGAATCAAAAAGTTTGATTAGAAAATGGCTCTAGAATAAAAGAAAAAAGGTTAGAAGCTAAGTATAAGTTGAGAATGAGTCTCTAGTTGTCACAAAAAGAAAGAGAAGAATGAGCTTAAGAAAATAAAAGGATCATGGTTTTAAGGATCTAAATGGGAAACATTAAGGGTAGTTAAGAAGACTTAGGCAATTTTGGTTGGAAATTATTAGAGGTAAGTAAGACCTTGTATGCATAAATTGTTTGACTTCACCTCTCTTTTGTCTAATGTTTTGCACTACTTTTTGAGAGAAACCACCTTAAAAATGAGTGAAACCTTCTCTTTAAAAACATCTTCTTGTTATTAGTCTTTCTCTTACCAAGACAAACGGATTAGATGCTTTGCCCATAAGTAAAGAACACATATGAAATCTTAGTTGAATGTTAATGGGATTGGTTTAGGAAGTGACTTGTAGATGCTTAGCCTAGGTTCCTAATGATAGTTTTGTGATGAATATGGCGAAGTACGATGAGTCTTTGTTGATCCATGCACTATTTTAGCTCTATTTAGGACATTGAGCATAGGGCATTCCTTTCTAATTAGGTTTTAAGTTCCCGCTTTCAAACCTCGGTTTCAGGTTTGATCTTTGTTGTTATCCTGAGGACAAGCAAAGGGTAAGTCTGGGGGAGCTGATGTATACATACTTTCATGCATTAATAAGCTTCTTTTATCCATATTTTGATTGAATTTAGGTTGAATATAATGCATTTTAGTGTCAAAATGCATTTAGTTTAGGAATTGAGTCTAGTTTAGGATTATCTTGCATTTGCATGCATTTCTTTGCATTTTTAGGTGAGCCTTTGGAGTGGCTTTTATAGCAAGCTAAATAGATGAATTAAAGATGGATTTAAGGCCAAGAATCATGGGGAAAAGGAGCTAGATGCATGGGAAAAATGTGAAAGCAAAGGAGTTATCAAAGGAGCAAAGAAGAAGCAAAAATTGTCCAACGCATGTGACTATCGGTCATATAGGTCGACAGTGGCATGTGTTGGACTGATAACCACATGCACTAAGCAGTTTTCTGCCTAATGCATGCCACTATCAGTTTGGTGGTCGATACCCGCACGCGCATGCGTTGGACTGATAGTGGCATTCATTGCGGCAATTTTTCATTTTAGGGCACCCTTTTACATCCCACTTGTATAAATACCCCCTCTTAGCCTCCAAGAACATAACTTTTGATAACTCTTATTTCTTAAACAATTTTCTTTGATGTTTTAAGTCTGTCCTCTTGATCTCTTGGATCAAGAATCTCTCTTTTTATATTTGTATCTTCGATTAATAACCTAATATTTAAATTAAGATTATGCTTTCTATTTCCTCTTCTTCTCTCTTTTCTTTATGCTTTGTGAATAGGTTCTTTAGATGGATCTTGGTGTTTAAAATTTGGCTACATAGGATTGTAATGATGGTGTTAGGGATATTTTATCTTTAGTTTCTAATGGATTAGGAGGCCTCAATGCATGATTTGAATGAACCTTGACTTGTATGCATTTCACGCCCGAAAAGTGTTCGATGAAATGCCTAGTAGAATTTAATTCATGCTAAACGTAGTTTAACCAATGAGACTTGATTGCTAGGGAGTTAGGTGACTAAAATTACTTGTTCTTAATGATTCCTACTGATTTTTCAATTGCAATATGCGAGATTTTATTGATTGCATCATATATAAAATGGTTTATTACCATGAGAGTGGAATAAGCTCGAGTTGTCTTTTTCATAGAATTGCTCTTAGTAGCTTGAACTAACACCACTATTACCATCTTACTAGTATATTCAATTACATTCACCTTTGATCCATCACTTTACTTGTTTTTAATTTTCCATCTTGCACTTTAGTTTCATGCTTGTTTTTTTGCTTAATTTACTTTCTAGCTTTGCCTTGTGTTTCTTGTTTATGATATTGCTTCTATTTTGAATATCTTAGTAGATTATTAGGAGCCCAAAACCTTCTTGATTTGCTTAGATTAGGAAGACTTTTGTATTCTCGAAGCTTAGACTTTTCTAGCTTGACGTGCTCCTTGTGGTTCGACCCCAAAGTACTATAATAGTATAGCCGTATACTTTCGGTATTGTGTGATTGTTAAGAAACGAGCTTATAAATTGTAAAGCTTCGTTGTCGCTTGTGTCGCGAAATAAGAAGCTTCTTTTTTGACATTGGTTCCATTTACTTCTGCATCTTCATCTAAATTGCCCTCTAGGTCATCCGTAATAGCCTCTCACAATCATCATCTAATGGAGCTTCACAGTCATAGTTATCACCTTCATCGTGTTCATCAGCATCATTAGCCCCCTCAACCGTATTCTCTTCGACAGGAGCCTCTTCGACATGAGGCTCTTCAATAGGAACCTCGTCCATAGGAGCCTCTTCGATAGTAGCCCCATCAACATAAGCACCTTTGACTCTAGCCTCTTCCACTCCATAATTGTACCCTTCTTATGTATTATGTCTCCAAGTAAAAAGTTTAATCCTCTTCTGTCTCACCATTTGAGATTTTATAGGTGATGAGAAGAAGAATGAGAGATTGGATAAGAGATTGAGAGGAAATTATATTTAGTGTTTTGGAGAGAAGGAAAAATAAATTTGAGGATTTTAATGAGATTAGGTCGAATATGTTGAGGCTTTTCTTTTTGCTAAAGGACATCGTTTTCTTATTTAATGATGTTTAATGGTGATTTAACGATCAGCTAAACATGTATCCATAATGACATGGTCAATGAAAGCAAATGATTTAATAGGGATAACAAATAGTTGAGGAATAAAATGGTCTAAATGAGAGTTGGAGTATAAAACGCTTAAATTTGAAAGTTGAGGTTTTTTTTAACAAATTTCTCCAGAGAGAAATGAGAATGAGTTGCAGTTCGTAAAAAAAACTTAAATCCACTAGTAAGTAAAATACTTAATAATGTCTCTATATAATAAAACATTCATTTCTGGAGAAGCATGCGACACTTCGCAACATAAAACTCTTTTGATCCAAAACCTCAAAGAGAAGAAAAAGTTTTTTCATCTTGAAAGGCTTGATCACTTCTTATTGGTGAGCCTCGTGTTTTTATTGTATTCCTGGTATTTCTTGAGTTTAAATTAGGATCTTCTAATTGGCCAAGGGTTTGTGATGCAACCCTGGATTTTCTGAAAGAGAGATCTGAACTTTTCGTTTGTGTTTTTTTTTTATTTTCTGATATTTTTATGAGAAGAAGGGGTGAAAAGATGAGAAGGATGGATTTTCAGAT
>OVAN01009508.1:0-16848 GCA_900406275.1 Anastatica hierochuntica | reverse complement strand
ACACATACATATATATATATATATATATATATATATATATATATTATTTATCATATAAATAAAATCTCTAAAACCCCAAATCTATTTTAATCCAATTTGCTTAGGTGTGTGACCTCTAGGATCGTATAATATTAGCAATATATTCATAATACATAGTTAATAAGCGGTCTCTAGAAAAACATTATAATCCCTAATATTATACGATGTGTAAACCTCGACACTACGACTTTATTTAGAGTAAAATACAAATGATTTTAGGACATTCCTAACACTCTCCCACTTGTACTGGAATCATCTATTCCTATAATCTCTTTGTCCATATATTTCGATCTGACCATAAGATAAGAAACAATCTCATCTTTATATAGTCAAACCATGTTTACCGAACTCTGATTTATACTAATTAAACAAATGACTGACATTCACCTCGTTTGAGCATGGCCATGCATTTCTCAGTATCAAATCTTCGATAGGCCCAAAGATATTTGTCACGTTATATAGGTGGGACAAATCTCCTCTTGTTCCATCCATGTTCCTTAGACACTTTCGAGTATACCCAATCAATGCCTTTATAATCACCTTTTACGGCTGACGTTTGACAAAGTCAAAGTGGACCAATCCATGTACAAGAAAACATAATGAAGTCAAGTCAAATGACTATACTCTATAGTTATAAATGAGAAACTCTAATGACATCCATATAATAATGTTGCAGAGTTCTCATAGCGGGTCAGTTTGATATTGTATTGTCTAACACATATATCTATGTGATTGATTTTAATAAAACATATTAATGACTACATGAAACTTAGTCATCAGTCACCTCACATACTAGTCATTCATAGTTATTAATTTCTCTGCTTAATAACCTGACTATGGACTTATGTCATTTATCACTTATACGGTTTCATGATCAAGTCACGTACTTGATGACCTATAAGAATGATATAAATTATTTTGAGACTATTGTTCAATTTCCAATAATCAAATAATACATGAAACAAATTTCATTACTTCAAACATAGAAAAATCTATGTTTACCTGAACATCAACTCTGAAAACAAAGCTCCCACTAAACCCAAGATCATATCTTTGAGAATCTAATATGACTTTCATACTTAGATCACTCAAGATGTTTATTAGGAAACATTAAACTCTTACTCCCACTAATTCTTTAGAAGTTATCTTTTCTTAGAAAAGAATTTGTCCTAGTAACAAACAATTTGTTATGTACTCCATCATTGAATTCTTTGAACATTTCAAAGGACCAAGTCAATGAATTATCATTATAAACATAACCATTAATGAAGTAGTTACTTTCTTTGACTTTTCAAATCATTAGTTCTCACACATCTCTGTATATAAGATCTAACAAAACACTCGCTCTTTCATTGATCTTACTAATTGATCGTTGGTCATTTTACTGGTAAATTAAGAGCACATCACTCATTAGATTCTAAATCAAATGAGTGTAGAGAATCCATCGCTATGAACTTTCCAATTGTCTCATTTACACGGTCCAAATGACAAAGCCAAAATAAAACTTAGATTTCAGTCAAAAGAAGATTCAGATGTTATAGACGATTAAACTCTAGCTTATAACATAAATCTCATTCTCTAATGAGACTTTACCATAAATTTTATCACAAGAAATCTAAAGCTTGTTTTACTAAAAAATATCAAATTCTTCCAAATCCAAATTTAAAGAAAATAATAGTCTTACTCAAAATAAATTGATAAAGAAAAACCCTTTTAATTTTAAAGCATGTTCTATGGGCAAAATAAAAAATTCTTACATATAATCCAACAACTCTTGCTCAACTCTTTGGTAGGTCCGTTTTGTGCTTTCTCCACATCTCTACTTCTGTTGAGGTTCTGCACAATTTCATAAATGTGAGTACCACAACTGGTATCCAATACCCAACAAGTAGAATTAAGCTTTGTAACATTTACTTTTATAACATTTTACCTGGAGAAGAAGACTCAGAACTCTTCTTTTCCAGCTCCTCCAAGTACTTCTTGCAGTTTCTCTTCCAATGCCCAGTACCATTACAATAATGACACTTGTCATAAAAGAAAAACCAGGTTTAGACTTTTAGACATTTTCAGACTTATCAGATTTCTCAATCCAACCCGTCTTACCATATCCTTTGTCTTTACCACGTTTCTTAAACTTATTACCCTTTTGCACCATCAGGACATTAGGATTTTTCTTCTTGATATTTGGCTCAGCACTTTTAAGAATACCATGCAACTCAGTCAAAGTCTTTGTCAAGTTGTTCATGTTATAGTTCATAACAAATTGATCATAACTTGACGGCAATGATTGCAGGATTATGTCAGTAGCCAACTCTTGACTGATAGGACAATCCAGTTTTGCCAAGTTATCGATATAACCCATCATCTTTATGACATATGGGCTACCTGGATTGTCATGTGAAAACTTGCACTCAGTGAGAGATTTAACCGTTGTATATCTCAGTTCGTGCTTGTTCCTGAAACAACCCTTTCAGGCCAGCTATCATGTCTACTAGTGACTCCACGTTCTCATACTGTTTTTGCAAGTCTGAGTTCATGGTAGCCAACATAAGACAGCACACATCAACCATATCACTGACATGCTTATCTCAAGCATTCCTTTCTGCACGAGAAACATTTGACTTAGCCTTTTCAAGAAGCTCCTTTTCTAGGACATATTCTTTCTTTTCCTGTTTGAGAACAATTCTCAAGTTGTTGTACCATTCAAGGAAATTCGATCCGTTGAGTCTTTCCTTCTTAAGGACATATCGAAGTGAAAAGGTGTTGTGGGAGTTTGACATAACTGTCATAAAAGAATAAGAAATTTTAAATTGATGTTCGGGAATTTTAAGCATTCTCAACAATTAAGAACACTCTCATTACACTCAAAACAAATTTTCCTCAAACTAAGTATAATGAACCAAGATCCATATTTCACAGGAGTTTGAGTGAGCTTCGGCTCATCGCCCGAACGCAAGCTATTTAGGTAAGCAACCACATTTCTAATTATATCAAATATAACTCTTAGTCGTGGATGACATCTAATGTCTAAGCCAACCCTATGTCTCTAAGCCCAAAACCATTTTGATGGTATAGTCAAGTAAACCTATCTCTTTTCATATGGTAAAGATTACCATCTGCCTCACTCATGTAATTGCGGACACTCTGCTTGGCAGGTTTATGCCTTGATAGTTGACAAGATTAGGAAGACATAAAAACTTGATATTATTTGAGGAACTTAATTTTTATCCAATTTATATTTTAAAATTTATATCTAATATAAATTATTAAAATTTAATAAATACATATCTAATATGTATATTTAATTGGATTATCAATAATTAAACTAATTTTAATCAAATTAAAATAAATAATTATTTATATAATTAAATTTAATTAACTCTATTATCCTAATCAAATTAGGACTAGAATTAAAAGATTATTTTTAAAACAAATTCCACAAAATATCTACTCACCATAACAAAAACATACTAGTGATTTCGCTGAAACAAAAGCCGATTAATTTTCTCTAAAACCAAATCGATTTTTTTATATAGTTTTATAATCCAATTACATACTTAAACTTTATATCATATATAAATCAACAAAATATAACTGATGCATATCTAATATGCAAGTTAAATTAGATTATAAAAGATTAATTATTGTAACATTATTAAAATAATTAATTATTTAATTACAAAAAAAATTAAATAAATAAGTTCTAATCGACGGAAAAAGATTCAAACTTTATCAAATAATAACAATGCACAAGTTTGCATCAAAACCACGTTTTATCAAACCGGTCTGTTTGAATTGTGACACAACAGTCACATCTAGTTAATGACCATATATTGAAGCATTAAAGTTATTGTGATAATGCAACCGAAACCGATTTCGGTAATAAGCTACATATTTATATCTCTTTTTTTAAAAAAAATTATTTCTTAATTTTTTTAAAGATCACATATATCAATATATATGTATTCGATCTAAAATCAAAAACATACACGTAGGCTCTGATACCACCTTGGGAATTCGTAACGATTTATCAACGATTTATAAATATATTTACAAATTTAATTTCTAAGAACCGTGCAGATAATTGATTTTGAATTTAATCTACAAGGTACCAAATATACCTGGAAAATACATTGCGGAAAGGAATATGAATTTTGATCGAGGTTCTGAACACTCCAAGTGTCATATCTCTACCGTTATCCACACGCACACAAGCTGGATCAAATCGGGGTGCTAACATCGTTTGAAATCAGATCTCAAAATTAAACAAACGATTTGTCTCTGTATAATATTTAGGGTTTTTTTTTGTCTCTCCCTATCAAATCTCGTAGTGTATATATTTATGTTGCAAAACCGACATTTAATATAGTGGGCCAACAAGCCCAATCGTTGGCTTTTACATATTTATATATTTTATATATTGTTTAATCTTTATTAAAAAATATTTAATCCAAATCTAATTTAGAACAATATATATATATATATGTATAACATATTATATCAATATATATTTTTATTTTATTTATCATATAAATAAAATCTCTAAAACCTCAAATCTACTTTGATCCAATTTTTTTAGGTGTCACGCTGTAGGATCGTATAATATTAGCAATAGATTCATAATCCATAGATTATAAGCGGCCTCTAGCAAAATATTATATCCCCTAATTTTATACGATGTGTCAAACTTCGACACTACAACTTTATTTAGAGTAAAATACAAATGATTTCAGGACATTCCCAACGCAAACAAATACAAAATTCCACATTTGAAGAAAGGTATCATTTGAAGAAAGATATCTCAGATTAATAATAATGGATGGGGACCAGATTTAGAAGCTTTGAAAGCTTACACTTGGCGTATAAAATGCCCTATGAAGATACAACATCTTCTTTGGAAAATTATAACAGGAAATCTGGCAGTGACTACGGAACTAGTCTAGCGGGGGGTTCGTTGTGGCACTATTTGTCAGAGGTGTGGTTCTTGTGAGGAAACAATTAATCATCTCTTTTTTTCAGTGTGCCTCCATCCAGCACGTTTGGGATCTGTATAAGGACCAAGCAGGACAGAACGCGTTTCCTTCGGAGGCACTTTACACTAATATGGCTTATCTTTTCTGGCAAAACCCGTTGCGAAACCGGGAATGTGATCGCTCAGATCTATTCCCCTGGATAATCTGGCTAATCTGGAAAGCGAGGAATAAGAAAGTTTTCCGAGGAGAACAATTGGATGCGGCGGAATTACTCGCTTCGGCAGAGACGGATGTTATAGCTTGGAACGACGCACAAATGGTTGTCTCCTCGGAGGAGGATAGACTTGGTACCGACGCAAGCATTCCGGATGGTTTATGTTGTCGGATCGACGGATCGTAGAAATCTTCGGATCTTTTTTCAGGTCTTGGATGGATATGCACTACTAACGGTGGGGAGGTAATTTTGCTGGGGGCAAAATGCCAACGACGGATTCTCACACCACTACATGCAGAGTTTGAAGCTTTGCTATGGGCGATGACAGAACTGCACAATCGCAGGGTAGATTGTCATTCTTTCCAGACGGATAGTACGGAGCTCATCAGTATTATTCAACAGTCGGACGATTGGCCAGCCTTCCATACACATGTTCAAGATTACCAGCATCTCTGTGGTTTTTTCTCTGATTTCTCTTTGACGCATGTCCCAAGGACAGCCAACACGCAAGCAGATGATCTGGCGCGACGTTCCCGCTCTTTTTTAGCTGACTTTATTTTTGTAGACACATCTCCTCCGCTTTGGCTCCCCACTTCGAGAGCCCGATGATTTTATAATGTATGGTTGACAAAAAAAAAAGGTATCATAAAAAAAGGAAGGTAATTACCTTGACAAATGAGTTGTGACCGTCTTTTAGTACGTAGCAACTTGAGTACTTTTACTTATCATTTTCTTCCATGTCACTTTGTTTTACTTTAACTTCATGACAACAAACAATATTAAAGGTCTTACAGACTTAAATCAAAATAAGAAAGATTACTTAGACCCAGAGACAAAGATAAAATATTAAAAGAAAATCAGAAAAAATAAAAGGCTAAAAGTACTTAGATAAATAAATTTTCAGTAGATTCATCACATTAGCCTCTATCTTCTTGTTGGGATGAAGTTCCTCTTCATTGTAGTACACATTTTTTAAATCTAATACTTGAATGGTATATGATTTGATCTTGTAAACATCTCTTGATTCAACTTTAAAGGTTCATTCTTCTAGTTTCATTTTTGTTTTTACGTCTTCCTTTTTTTGTTTCATTTTTTTCTTGTATCTTTTTTTTTTCTTTGTGATTTTGTAAAAAAAGAAAAGAAACTACAAAGAATAAAAAGAAGTTGATCTGGAACTGAAAGTTCCAAAAAAAGTCTTTATCCAAAAAGCATTTAACTAAGTCATCGTGAATACAAATGCAAATTGACTGAGTTAATTTTTAAAGAAAAGGCATTAATAGTATTACTCAAAATCTATCTTTGTGGAACAAAGAAAAATTCAAAAATACTACTTTCCGAAACGGAGGGAGTATGATTTAAAGTTTCTTTTTCCCATGCATATAAGTATTTTGTTGATTATGTCTACCCAAATCAATTAGTTATTTTTTCCATATAGATCTTCAAGAAACTTTGCTTTCATATATCGTATTTTATAGTTTTACATTGTTCCTCCTCCTAAAAATAAGCATGAGTTGTTTAATCGGTGACATGTTTCTTTATCGTAGAGATTTTTTTTCGAATTTTTGGAATCTAATATTATAGAAAAAGAGCGGTAATGAGTGCAATAAGGTTACATAATTTTATTCTAATGTTAAACATTTTAGATGATGATTTCTCAGAAATGATGGGACATGCATATATTAGCAATAAAAATCTGAAACCGATTTAGGTGACATGGAACCAAATGAAGTAGCTGACAGAGATCTTATGTCAAATATCAGAGAAAATTTCTTGATATGTTATGCCAAATAAAATACTTATTATGCATTTGATTTTTTTTTCTTACATTGTATTTGAATTTTGTATGAATAATATTTTGGTATTTTCAATATAAATATTTAATCAGCATTACTTTCACCATTTTCACCATTCAAACACACATTTTGGACTAGTAAAACCGCTTGATCCGCATTTGCGCTGTTAGATCCGCTTGATCCGAATGTTATGCTTGATTCCCAGGATGCACTAGATCTAGTCTGCTCGATACAACACCTCCATTTAGAGCCTAAATGGCAACACAAACATTTTTCACCCACACGTACATAATAACTAAATTAATTTCATCCACTCTCCCAATTAAAGCCATAAATAATATATTGTTTAGGTTTCGCTATTCAGTCTCTCTAAATTTTATGATCGTTTTTGTTTCTCTATACATGTGAATTATCTTTGTGCTTAATATAATCATCAATCAAATTTTTTTAAGAAAATCTCTCTCTTAATTCTTTGTCTTTTTCTATTCTTAAAGGCGATTGAAATATAATTGAATTTTTGACGGTTGACAACCAGTTTATCCTGGTGTTGTGCTTTGTAAATACTTATCTTTTTTTTCTCCACCAGTGTGGAGGTTTTTGGTGTTTTCCTCCAACCATTAAATCTCTCTCTTATGAGCATTGGATATGATAGAGGATTTCAAAATGTTAACACAATGGATCTCTTCGGTAGAGTGATGGTTATGAAGGAGCAAGTTTTTTATGAAGGGTTTCTACCAGATTGATATTGTGAGGAGATTATTTTTGGGTGTGACTGATTGTTTAAGATAGCATATGAAAAAAATGAAAGAAATTAAATCACGCTAGGATGCGCAAAAATTGCACCGCTCAAACTAAACAAAATTAGAAAATTAGAAAAATTTGTCAATCTACTCTCACCATTTTTGGCGTAACATGTTTCAGTTTCGAAACAAGTGGAAACTGGTTCAACCCATTAATTAAAAAAAATGATTTCCTCTCTCGTTCCAATATATATCCACTTGTATCACAACTCGTATAACTCTTCTATAAAGGGCCACAAAGATACAAGATATTTAGCTTTATATCAAAAGGGCCACAAAGATACAAGATATCATCTTCAAGAGTTTCATAATAGTTGATCACTTCGAACTAGTAAAGAAATGTTCAATAAGTTGCATGTGCCTTTACGTTCCGTTATCGAACGAACATTTTGTGTCTAGAAAAAATGGAGAGTTCTTAATGAGTTTCTTAGATATGATATCCATGAATAAAGAAGTGTTATATTCGCCACAGTGGGTCTCCATAATTTCTTTTCAGCAAAACGACATTAGAGACTTCGATTTTGAGAATGATGATACCGAGAGTGATGTTACTCAAAACAAAATATTGGAAATGAAGAGAAATAGAAAAATGATGGTGTCTGAGTTGAAGAAGAATCAGAAACAGAAATGTATATGTGGATGGTTCGTGATCATATTACTAAGCTGATATGAACAGCAAGTCAACATAGATCTCGACGTCGTCATTAAATTGTAAAATTATATTTTTTTTAATCTTAAAATATTAGATTACTTAAAACATATCTATATATGTGTGTATTTGTAATAGTTTTTAAATTATTGTCTATTTTAATTAATTACATTAACATATATTTTATTATGTTTGATATTTTTTAATTACTCTTATTTATTCTCAGTTATCTTGATTCACGATCAGTAAAATAATTATTTATCTTACTCCCTTTTACTCTAACTAGGTATTTGATCTGTGCTACGCGCGAATTTTTATATTTCAAATTTGTTTGCTTCGTAATTATTTTTTATAATCCATTTTGTATTATAACTTTCATAATTTGGGCATAAATAACATTTAGCTAGTATACACTTACTTAATAGTCTTTTGGTCCATTTTATTCATCACTGCAATTGTAACTTATTTGAGATGTACAAACAAATGTTTCAACCTAATAATCTCCACTAATGATATATTATGTTCAATAGTTCATCACATCCACCACATGGACCAACGCATGGAAGTAGTTGGCTAACACAGAAACAATGCTCAAACACGAAAAAATATAGAATCTTTTCCAAGATGAGATTTAGGAACATGATAAACGACATGACAGTTGGGTAAACAAAACCTTTGAGAAAAAATTACGTACACGGTTTTACGCAGGTTTGGTCTAAGTCAGGTTTCTTCTCAATAGATGCCTTTCTCAACCATTGCATGGGAAAAACTTAAAAAAACTCGTTATAGCAGTAATAAGAACCGAGATCAACTTTAAGTTGGTAGACATAATATGTCCTCTTGGCACCTTCTGGCCTCAAATCCTTAGAGTTTGATAGTAGTCTAACAGCTGAAACACATAATCGTGCCATTATAAATCGAAAGGGTTATTAATTAGGAGATTTTGAGATAATTCTTTTTTTTACAAGATTTTGAGATAATTCTAATAATAAGTTTACTGTAAGAATATTTAGAAAGTAATAAATTTTGAGAAAATGTTACCCTCTTTAATCCTCATTTGCAAGCTAGGAAGATCTTGTGGTCCACGTGCTTCTTCTACAAGTTCCTGAACAATGTAGTAAAATAAAAAATGCTTAGATAACTAAAATCTAAATGCTCCATTGATCGTATTCATCACAAAGCAATTAAAATGAATTTTTGGGTAACACTTATAACACCATATAAATTTGTTTTGTATCATATCAACAAAACAATAGCCGAAGAGAGCAAGAAGATGAACAAAATAATTATAAAAAAAAACAGATAGTAAGAAAATTAAACTTTTGGGTTTATAGCTGAAACTCATCAGGTTGTTCCTTAATGCTCATCTGGAAATGGGTGAAAGTCTAATATACTCCCAACAAAAAGAGTCTCAATACTTTTTTCTAATCTACAATACTCACTACTCTTACTAACTTGTTGTGATGCCCATTTTATCCTCAACAAAAAATTAATAAAATAAAAAAAAAAACAAAAAAACAATCAGATGACTTCTCTCTCCTCCTTCATTTTCTTCTTCTTCTTCGTAACATGACACCATTTCGAATATTGCAACCATTTCTTCACCATTGAAGTCGATGCTTCAAAATGAAGGTTAATTCGTCTTCTATAACCTAAATCGATCGAGTTTGAGATAGTTTGAACTCGATTTGAGTATATAAAAAGAAGAACAAAATTTTGTATAATTTGGGGATTTCAAATCAATTTAAAAATGGTGTTGATAAATCGATTTAGTGTTTAAGTCGAATAGAAATTTGAATTGAAAAGTAATATTTGATTATTGTGTTTCATCGAGTGAATCATAGGTAGATTAACATTTTTTGTTGAGTGTAACTTAGTCAAACTAGTAAAAATTAGACAGTTAAATACTTGTATCATTATTAAAATTTGGTAAAAGTTGGTAAACCTGATACAGGTAGGAGAGTAATAATGTAAACTTTTATAAAAAAAAAAAAAATTGGGAGATGATAGATAATCATTCCATAAACATACATTTTGATTATAGAGGATATTATACAATGTCAGAAAATCCGTATAAATGACATCTAAGAGAAACGTATTGATTTTTTGAATCAATATAAATTAGAAAAAAATTGGAAAATCTGAAAAATAATTTCCTAACTTCAGAAAAATCATATAAATTATACAAAAATACAAATACATATTAAGTACTAGTTTTTAATAATGGTGTGTGCAACAAACAACAATTAAATAATCGAAAAACAAACAACCCACAAATAAATAGAAAAAATCATCATCATACTAATAAATAACAAATAAATTAACAGAACTAACACTTATTATTTAACTAAACAACTAACAAAACAAATTCGAGTTATAGATTCCATAATATTTTTCATTGTGCATGAAACACCATACACTTTTATGATATATATATATATATATATTTGTCAACCTTGAGAATAGAAATTAAAAAGGCATGGTAACTCAAGCTGGAACATACGAGTTTACATAGGAAAAAATAGATGATTGCATCCTTGCACTCTGTGCCAGGTTTTCAGCCTTACAATTCAACGAACGATGTAAATACATGAGAGATAAACTTACAAAAAAAGACCTTAGGTATTGGACCTCCTTCAATTGTGTGGAAAACACAAGCCAGACATCAGGTTCTTCTATCATCTTCACGAGCTCCAAAGAATATGTCTAAAAAGTTACTCGGGTCTCCCGTCTAAGGAGCAAAAATTCCATCGCCCATGCTAGGGCCTCTAGTTCTGCATGAAGTGGAGATAGACTTCGGCGTTGGCCCCTAGCTCCCATCAATTCCCCTCCCGAAAAATATGTGCGAACGAACCAGCCTATGCCCAAGAAGGTGTCATCACCCTTCCAGAATCCATCAAATTGACAGACTAAGCCCTCCACCCGAGGCACTGTACGCAGAGATGGTCCCTTTGGTATTTGGTCCTCTGCATGAGCGTCTCGCCAAACTTGTGCCTCACTCCTTGATATTTTTAGTATAACATGTGGTTTCCTGTCTATCCCGTTATATGCTTTTGCATTCCGCGCCTTCCAAATAAACCACAAGATCCAGGGAAAAACTTCTAGTCTAATATCATCCATATCCACCTTTGGAACCCGACAAAATAGAAAATCCATATCCGACCAAACAGACTGACAAGGAAAGGTGCCATTCAACGAAGGGATACCAGAAAGACCCAAGTCTTCAACGCCGGGGGACATTCAAAGAAAGCGTGATTAATCGTCTCATTGTTGGCACCACATCTTGGGCAGAAAGTATCACACTTTATGCCACGCGATCTTAACCCCGAATTCACCGCTAAAACACAAGAAGTTATTTGCCAAAAGAAGTTCTTGATTTTTGATGGTGCCCTAGTTTGCTAGGCCTGAGCTAGCAATGGTTTAAAATCTAAACCAATTGGTTGGGTCTCCTGCACTGGGAGTCCATATTGCCGAGCCACATAGTATCCCGATTTCACCGTATATATACAATTTTTTGTGAAGGCCCAAATAAGTCTATCTGGAGAATAAAGCTTACTAATTGGGATACTCTTAGTTATTGGAATGTCCTGAGGATCAAAAAATTCATGTCTAGATTATGATTCCAGTCCATCGTTAGTTGATCTATCATATGGCTGACCAGAAGATTTGGTGGGTAGTTTGGTCCTTTCCATTGTGCTGGCCTAGGCCATTGGTCTGGGATCCAGTGTTCGCTCTAGACTGCTATAGAGGTGCATGTACGTAACTGCTTTATAAGACCCTTTTCCAGTATAAAACATGCAGAGAAAATGCTTCGCCACCCATAAGAAGGGGAATAATATCTTTTGTCCGTCATGGGGTTGTTCTTCCGGTAGTATCTACCTTTCAACACAGTAGCGAGTAAGGAATTTGGGATATGTATGAGTCTCCACAACTGCTTTTCCAGTAAAGCCGAGTTAAACTCGTCAATACTCCGGAAACCTAATTTGCCATCTTGCTTTGGAGTTGTCAGTTTCTTCCAAGCAAACCATTGTAACCCTTTCTTCCCCCCCCCCCTTGAGCTCCGCCAGAATTTAGCAACCGCACTCGTCAGTTTCCATGTAATGGATTTTGGCAGCCTATAACATGACATAACATAAGTAGGCAGTGCTTATGTTATCAAAACCTCTTTTCCACCGATTTTATCAAAACCTCTTTTCCCCCTTTGGAGAGAAACCGTGATGATCATCCGCTAACCCTCTCATCCAGTCTTGCCTTAATAAAAGAAAAAACTTTAGTCTTCGAACCGCCTAAACTTTCAGGAAGCTCCAAATAAGAAGTCATACCCCCATCTGCTTGGATCCCTAACACTTTCTTGAGCTCATTTTTTAAATCATCTTGGATTTTATGACCGAATACTACCGAGGATTTGTTGAAATTTATTTGTTGACCTGTAGCTTGACTGTATCTCTGTAAGATACCAAGGATTTCCAAACACTCACCTTTTCAGCTTTACTAAAAAACAAGCTATCATCCACAAAAAGCAAATGGGATATCGTCGGGCTTTGTCGAGCGATTTTTAACCCAGTGAGACTACCACAACTCTCCGCTTTTTTAGTATATAGCAATGCGTGCTTCCGTACATAAAATAAACAAATATGGGGATAAAAGGTCGCCTTGGCGCAGTCCGCGCTTAGATTCAATTCGCCCTGAAGGTTGACCATTAAGTAACACTTTGTAGGTAACCGTTGTGATACACTTCATTATCGAGCCAATCCAACGTTCATGGAAGCCTAGCTTCCGGAGGAGGTTTTTGTTAAAGACCCACTCAACTCGATCATAAACTTGGCTCATATCGGTTTTAATTTCCATATGTGAATCTTTGCATATATTATTTGTCCGAAGGCCATGAAACATTTCCTGAGCAATCAAGATGTTGTCCGAAATTAACCTTCCTTGAACAAAAGGTCAATTGTGTCTCCGATATTATTTTTGGGAGGACACGTTTTAATCTTTAACACATTAACTTCGATATGATTTTGTAGCCTACATTACAGAGACTTATCGGTCTGAACTCCGCCATTTTCCGTTGTCTACCCATTTTTGGGATGAGGCATATGTTTGTCATATTCAACCTCTCATCCAGTAGTTCGTCGTCTAACAACTCATTAGTTGTTTTGACCAGATCACCTTTCAGTATATCCCTGGATTCCTGATAGAACAAAGCTTTCATCCCATCTGGCACTGGGGCCTTGCCCGGGTGCATCAAAAAGAGAGCCTCCTTAATTTTTCCCTCAGTAGCCGGTTTTACCAATAACCTATTCATCTCCTCGGTTATAATTGGTTCCACCGCCTCCAACACCGTTTCAAAATCTTGGGGATTGGTTAAGATAAATAGTTCACTGAAGTAATTAGTCGCCACCCGCTCCACATCTGTTCTACTCTCAACCCAATCCCCACTTGGGTCCTCCATTCCCAATATTCGATTCCACGCACGACTTTGTCTAGTAATAGCATAGAAAAACTTAGAGTTATTATCACCCTCGTGCAACCATTGACTCCTACTCTTTTGTTTCTAGTACGTTTCTTCCTCTTGCTATGCCCGACCAAGCTCAGCAGTTATCTTGTCCAGAACTTCCTGAGTCCTGGAGTCATCTTCTTGTATCACCTGAAGTTTTTTGATTAAAATATTTATCTTCTCCTTCTCAAAATCTGAGTTCAGAAATGATAAATATTTTAATCAAAGAACTTGAGGTGACACTTTTATAATATATTTGTTGACATTAACCACATAACATTTCAAAAGTTGTAAAAATAAGTTTTTGAAATATTTTTTTTTATGAATACATTTTGAATGTACCTAAATAAAATAATAAAATTGGTACAACAAAAAAAATAATTTAGATTGTGGTAAAACTAATTAAACTGAAAAATGTCAAAAGTACAACTTGAGGATTTTAGTGAAACTTCAAACTTGGGTGCAACTTACCTGATTTTGGCGGTTGACATGTGAAAAACGTGCAAAATTTGGTTGATTTATTATTTTGTTATTCTTAAATTATGAAACTTTGTATAATTTTTACTAAGTTTTGCCAATTTAACAAACCAAAGTTACAAAATTTTACCAATGAAAATATGCGGATATGAAACATGTTATGCATCCAATTCGAATCCGGTTAATCTCATTTGATATCATCTTCGTCATCCAATTCATTTCACATTACAGAAGTTTTACAAAATTAAAGAACGAAAATAACAAATTTCACTAAAGTTTACCAAAACCAAATTTTACCAAGTTAGCAATTCGATTTGTGAAACTTGGTAAAATTGTCTTATAAGTTTTGTAGTTACAATCTTTTCTTGTTTTTTCCGGAAGAACACGAAAAAAAATCTAAAAAGAAGCAGAAGGTGAAATCGAAGATTAACAAAGAGAATCCTAGAAGAAAAACTCTAAATCGAAGAAGGATCCTACATCGAAGAGCCCTAAATCAAAGAATGAAAACTTTAACAAGTTAATAATTAGATTTGTAAAACTTGGTAAAACCTTTTTCTGGGTTTCGTAGTTATACTATTTTCTGATTTGTTTTCGAAGGACACGAAAAATAAATTTAAGAAGGAGAAGTAACAGATGAAATCGAAGAATAACAAAGAGAATAAAAAGAGAATCCTAGCAAAAAAAACTCTTAATCAAAGAAGGATCCTACATCGAAGAACCCTAAATCAAAGAATAAAAACTTTACCAAGTTAACAATTCGATTTGTAAAACTTGGTAAAACCTTTTTATGGGTTTGTCGTTATACTATTTTCTGTTTTTTCTGAAGAACATGAAAAAAAAGTTTAAGAAGGAGAAGATGAAATCGAAGAATAACAAAGAGAATAAGAAGAGAATCTTAGAAGAAAAAAATCTAAATCGAAGACGAATCTTACATCGAAGAACTCTAAATCAAAGAATGAAAACTTTACCAAGTTAACAATTCGATTTGTAAAACTTGGTAAAAGTTTTTTCTGGGTTTCGTAGTTATACTGTTTTCTGGATTTTTTTTCCAAAGAACACGGAAAAATATAAGAAGGAGAAGCAGAAGATGAAATCAAAGAATAACAAAAAGAAAAAAAAGAGAATCCTATAAGAAAAACTCTAAATCAACGAAACATCCTACATCGAAGAACCCTAAATCAAAGAAGGAAAATTAAGAAAAAATTGATGAAGAAGAAAAACTATGAACCCAAGTCAAAGAACCCTAAATTCAAAGAAAAAGAAGATGAAGAAGAAGATATTTGTGTTCAAACAAAAAAGAAAAAAAGAAAAAACAAAAAAACAAAAAACGTAGATCGATTTAAAAGTCTCTCTTATTTTGTAATTTGTTTGACCCGATTAAATCGGATTCGGGTATGGATGATCCGAATAAAGGCTTGTTGGGTTTGTGAATAAGTTATACTCTCTTCACTTTTTGGTTATTTACTTATTTTCGTATTAAAATTAATAATAGAAAAATGTAGATTTTAAGGAGGAGTATATTGGTCCATCTTTTTTGAAAGAAGAGTATTCTAGCATTTGATTCTCTGGAATTCATCGATTGCATCTTCTTCCTGCCTTTTATGTTCTTTTTCGATTGCTTTAGATTTCTTCAGTAGATAGGAATTTGAGTCAGAATCTGCATCAGAACCCAAATGCATTTAACTAAATCTATGTTATATCACATTTTTTTGTCTTTTAAATTGGTTTCGAGTTTCTATCTTAATTTCAAAGGGCTTAACAATAGATTAGTTCATTTTACCTTCAATCAAAGAGGGGTGAGTATCGATGTGGTTTTTTTATCTCCACTCTCCTTCTCCCTCCTACTCTCATGATCCAAAAGCTTGGAATTAAACGCTTTTATCCTCTCTGTAAACACTAGCTCGTAGAAAGCATGCATCCTTCAACCGTCCTCGGCCCTGAAAAAGAAGTCTCTCGAGGAATCCAAACAGACTCGACCCTGTTTAGATCTTCAAAGTGTCATTATATACTCCCATCTCTCGCATATGTGTCGATTAACTTATGTAGTTCGAGACTAATTAAGATAGCAATGAGGAAATCATAACTGTTGTCGATTGAATTTTCTGAGGAAGAAACAGAACAAAAGAGGGCGAGTCATGGTTTCTTAGAATGTCTCATATGCTTTAAGTTTTCCTTTACGGAATCGGAAAAAGTACCTTCTATTTTGTGATCGGACTCTGATTGAACTCTCTATTTGTAAAGATCCTACAAATCCCTCATTGGTGGAGCTTCTTATACGGCGGCTTCATCAAAGTCAACCTCGTTGGATGTGGCACTCTATTTAATCATTTATGCCCTAGAATCAACAAGAGTTGCTTCTGTTGGGAATGTCTTGAAATCATTTGTACTTTACTCTAAATAAAGTTGTAG
>OVAN01009507.1:0-16851 GCA_900406275.1 Anastatica hierochuntica | reverse complement strand
GATAGCTATCTCAGAATTCAATGACTACGCATTGCTGTGGTGGGAACAATTGTGTCTAACTCGTGCTCGTACCAATGAAGCTCCCATCACTACCTGGACGCAGCTTCTATTCCAGATGCAAAAGAAGTTCATTCCTGCCCATTACCATAGGGAAGTACTCGGGAAGCTTAGACGCCTCAACCAAGGCTCTAAGTTTGTCCGGGAATATTATCAGGAAGTGGAAACTTTGTTGATTTGTGCAGGTCTTTAAGAAGGAGAAGACATGATCATGTCTTGGTTGCTAGGAGGTCTTAACCGTGACATACAAGACAAATTGGAGCTTCAGACCTACGTAGACATTGACGAGATGATTCACAAAGCGGAACTCATTGAAGCTCAAAACAAAAGGCGTACTATCAGATCCTCCTTCACGCCTACTACCTCACGGCCGAGAGACAACAACACCATGACTAAACCTGTCTACCCCAAAGACACTAAGCCGTCACAATTTTTGACAAAAGAGGGAGTAAAATTTGACTTTAAACCCAAGTCTACTACGTCTCTAACTGGTGTACGATGTTTCAGGTGTCAAGGAATGGGACATTACTCTCGTGATTGTCCTAACAAGAAGGTGTTTATGTTACGAGATGATGGAGAAATCATTCCTCAATCCGATTCAGAAGAAGAATCAACTTATGAGGAAGAAGAAGAGCTACCTCCTACGGTGGGAGAGCTCTTAGTAACTCGGAGAACTCTAACAGTTCAACCTCAGTCCGAGGAATCATGCCAACAAGAAAATCTTTTTCATACCTGTTGCCTCGTCAAAGGTAAGGTATGTAGTTTGATTGTAGATGACGGGAGTTGTACCAATGCAACTAGCGAGGTGATGGTTCAGAAACTTGGACTAGAAACGCGACCACACCCTCGACCTTACAATCTTCATTGGCTTAACAATGGCAAAGGTATTGACGTCAATAAACAAGTTAATATTACGCTAACCATTGGCGGGTACGAAGACGAGATCCTATGTGACGTTATACCAATGACGGCAAGCCATGTATTGTTGGGAAAACCATGGCAATCAGATTGCAAAGTCCAACATGATGGATTCACCAACAAGCAGACATTCAACCACAAAGGCCGAAAGGTGACCTTGCTGCCCATGACACCTCACGAAATTTACCAGGACCAGCTCAAAGCCAAGTCCAAATCCACGCCAGAAAAAGAACTTTCTAACGGTTTAGTCCTATACATTAATGCTAGGGAAGTTTTTGATTGTATCGATTCTGAATTACCTATCTTTATGGTTATGTATAAGGAATCCCTAGTCAGTGCTAATGATCGTCTTGAGCTGCTTGTAGGAATGTCTGATCTTTTACAGAAATTTAGTGATGTCTTTCCGGAATACATACCATCTGGACTTCCACCGATCCGAGACATAGAACATCAAATCGATCTAGTATCAAGTGCTCCTCTACCCAACAAGCCTGCGTACCGAACCAATCCGGATGAGACTAAGAAGCTGGAAAAACAAGTCACTGAATACATGGACAAAGGATACGTACGCCAGAGTCTTAGTCCCTGCGCAGTTCCTGTTCTATTGGTACCCAAGAAAGACGGTTCCTGGAGGATGTGTGTTGACTGCCGTGCCATCAACAACATTACCGTCAAATACAGACATCCAATCCCACGCCTTGATGACATGCTAGATGAGCTCTGTGGATCTACTATCTTCACGAAAATAGACCTAAGGAGTGGTTACCATCAGATTCGCATGAAGGAAGGCGATGAATGGAAGACAACTTTTAAGACCAAGCATGGTCTTTATGAGTGGTTGGTCATGCCTTTCGGACTCACCAATGCACCCAACACCTTCATAAGACTCATGAACCATGTCCTCAGGGAATTCATCGGAGTATTCGTGGTAGTATACTTCGATGACATCCTCATCTATAGCAATGGTTTGCAAGAACATCTTTCACATATTCGTTCTGTTTTAAATGTTCTTCGATCTAAAAAGTTATATGCTAACCTTGCTAAATGCTCTTTCTGTACTAATGAAGTAGTCTTTTTAGGATTTATTGTGAATGCAGAAGGAGTTAAGGTTGACGAGAAGAAGATCAAAGCGATCCGTGACTGGCCTACACCCACAACCGTGGGAGAAGTTAGGAGATTTCACGGTTTGACAGGTTTCTATAGGCGATTCGTGAAAGACTTCAGCACCATTTCTGCTCCACTTACCGAAGTGATCAAGAAAGACATTGGTTTTAGATGGGAAACCGCCCAAGAAAAGGCTTTTACAGCCTTAAAAGAGAAGCTTATCAACTCTCCTTTATTAGTCTTACCTGATTTTAAGAAGACTTTTGAAATTGAATGTGATGCGTCTGGTGTAGGTATTGGTGCAGTGCTTACACAGGAAAAGAAACCAGTGGCGTATTTCAGTGAGAAGTTGGGAGGAGCTACTCTCAACTATCCTACCTATGATAAGGAACTCTATGCCTTAAACGAGCTCTATAGACCTGGCAGCATTATTTGTGGCCTAAAGAGTTCGTCATACACACGGTTCACGAGTCCCTTAAGCACCTCAAGGGACAACAAAAGCTTAATAAAAGGCATGGTAAATGGATGGAATTCATAGAAACCTTTCCGTATGTGATTCAATATAAGAAAGGTAAGGACAATGTAGTTGCCGATGCATTGTCAAGGAGGTATTCTCTTATCTCTACCTTAAGTTCGAAACTAATTGGTTTTGATCTTGTGAAGGAACTCTATGAATCTGATCTGGATTTTAAAGAATATTATTCCAAATTCTCTAAATTTGTTTTTGAGAGTTATTTCAGGACAAATGGTTATCTATTCTACCAGAACCGATTATACATTCCTACGGGAACAATCTGAGAGCTATTAGTGAGGGAAGCTCACGGTGGTGGACTTGCTGGCCATTTTGGCGTGACAAAGACTTTACTTAGTCTTCAGGATCAGTTCTACTGGCCACATATGAAGAAGGATGTGGAGAAAGTGTGCTCTAGGTGTGCCGTGTCCAAACTAGCCAAAAGTAAAGTTCAACCACACGGGTTATACACTCCTTTACCTATTCCTTCTCACCCTTGGACTGACATCTCCATGGATTTTGTCATTGGCTTACCTCGTACCAGAAATGGTCAAGATTCTATCTTTGTGGTCATTGCCAGCCATAAAACCGACGATGCAGTTTCTGTTGCTAATTTGTTTTTCAGGGAAGTGGTACGCCTTCATGGAATGCCCCGGTTCATTGTCTCAGACCGAGATACCAAATTTCTTTCTCACTTTTGGCGCACTCTATGGGCAAAGTTGGGCACCAAGCTTTGATTTTCCACTACTTGCCACCCTCAGACAGACGGCCAGACTGAAGTAGTCAACAGATCCCTCTCTACACTCCTACGCACAATGGTAAAAGGCAACTTGAAGACATGGGAAGAGTATCTACCTTATGTCGAGTTTTCCTACAACCACGCCAAGCATTCTTCCACTCTATTTTCTCATTTTGAAATAGTTTATGGATTTAACCCCTTGTCTCCTCTAGATTTGGTTTCTTTGCCTTTGAAGGAATGTAGCAGCTTAGATGGGAAAAAGAAGGCTGAGTATGTACGCAGACTTCACGCCAAAGCCAAAGAAAACATTGAGAAGAAGACCAAGCTGTACGCTAAACATGCCAACAAGGGACGCAAGGAGATGATATTTGAAGTAGGAGACCTTGTTTGGGTTCATATGAGGAAAGACCGATTTCCAGAAGAGCGGAAATCTAAGCTAATGCCGCGAGTTGATGGTCCTTTTGAAGTAATTCAAAGGATCAACAATAATGCCTACAGACTTGACCTTCAAGGTAAGTATAACACCTCAAGCGCTTTCAATGTTTCTGACTTGCTTCCTTATGTTGCAGATTCAGATTTGAGGACAAATCCCTTTCAAGAGGGGGAGGATGATACGATCATGGCTAGCTCAAGCTCGGAGGAAGATGTTCCTGATCTAGAAGGAAGGATCACTCGGTCCAAGACCAAGGAGTTAGCTCCAGAAGCCAGAGTAACACGTTAAAAAGCTAAGGAGTTAGCTAAGGAAGTCCGAGCCTTGATTGGCATGGAAATGGATGATCATCAAGCCACTGCTATCTACAACATATTCACCCATATTCCGCAAGAAGAGCCAGGTGACTTATTTGAATAGCTACAAAGAGGATAATGTGTAGATGTACTCTTTCCTTAGAGAATGGGTTTTTCCTACATCGGGTTTACCATTCTTAAGGTTTTAACGAGGCAGGGCATTTTTCCTCTTCAATAAAGCTATTTGATTAAGTACTTGGTTTAGTTTCATTGCATGAAGACTTATCTTTATATCGCATGTTTTGTTGTTTAAATTTAGACTTCATGTTGTTTTTTCGGTTATTTCCAAACTACATGTCATTTTCGTTTAGAACCTAAAGGCGCGTGTGCCCTAGGTCTTTTTCCTTTATAATTTCGTGCCTCCCTTGTTGTAATAGGCAGAGAATGACTGTGAAAGAAAATTTCCAGCAGAAACTTTGTTCTCTCAACTAATTTCGATTCTACACTTGAATTCGAGTTTCTAACGTGATCATCATCACCCTAGAACCTCTAAAAAACCAGCAACCATTGTTTCCAGCCCTTGGTTGTGTCGAAATCATCATTCCCTTATTCATCAATCACGCCATCATTCCATCATCCAGTCCATTCGTTCATCCTTTCATCGCTGCCATCATTCCTTTATCCATTGCTTAAACCGTTCTTCCGTGCTACAACCTTTACATCTTCAGAGTTGCGTTCCTAGGATCGTATCAAATGACTACAACTTGGAGACAAAAACATCGGCTATTTTCATGCTTTGACCCAAAATAGGCGCACTTGTAATCGCTTTACGGTGCTGGAAGATAATGAGGGTAATACCTTCTTTAAAGAGAAGGACATGGTCAAGGTGATTGTGGATTATTTTTAGGATATTTTCACAACACAGGAGCCGACCGATTTTAGTGCGGTTAATGACTCGATCTCGCCATGTATTACACAGTCTCAGAATGAGACTCTCCTCTCTCCTCCCTCGGCAGAAGAAATTCGCGAGGCAACATGGTCTATCCACTCGGAAAAGGCACCTGGGCCGGATGGTTTTTCGGTGGAATTTTTCCAAGCTTTCTGGTCTATTATAGGGCCTTATGTGGTGCGAGAGGTCACCCTCTTCTTCTCCTCGGGTCGTCCTCCGAAAGGCAGCAACGAAGTAGACTTATCCCGAAAGTCTCGGGACCAAGGAAAGTAGCCGACTACCGACCTATAGCCTTATGCAGCGTCTTCTACAAGATAGTAGCAAATGTGTTGATGAGTAGATTACAGCCAATCCTACCGGACATTATTTCTGAAAATCAATCGGCGTTTGTCAAAGAACGAGCAATTTCGGATAACGTGTTGATTACTCACGAAATCCTACATTTCCCTCGACTGTCAAAAGCCACGGTTCACAATGCTATAGCGGTTAAAACCGACATGAGTAAAGCTTATGATAGGATTGAATGAGGTTTTTTACGAGTGGTTCTTCACTGGTTCAGTTTCCATGATATATGGATCAATTGGCTTATGGAGTGTGTCGCTTCTGTTTCATACTCGTTTCTCATGAATGGTTCACCTCAGGGAGTAGTTAAGCCTTATCGAGGTCTTCGACAGGGGGATCCCCTCTCTCCTTATTTCTTTATCTTATGTACATGAGTACTCTCGGGGCTATGTCGCAAAGCACAAGAGCAGGGGATTCTTCGGGGGGTTAGAGTGTTGCGTCAAAGTCCACCGGTTAACCTTCTCCTCTTTGCTGATGACACGATGTTTTTCTGCAATTCGGACGAGAAAAATGTTATAGTCCTAAAAGGGATTCTTGCAAAGTATGAGAGTGCTTCTGGACAAATGATAAATCTCCAAAAATCTTCGATTACTTTTGCCTCTAGAACAACAGCGGGCAGGAAACAGAAAGTGAAAGACTTGTTACTTATTCTACAAGAAGGTGGCACCGGGAAATACTTGGGTCTTCCTGAACATTTTGGACGGAAGAAACACGATCTCTTTACCTCTTTTGGGGATCGGATTAGACAAAGATCTCATAGTTGGTCTTCCCGCTTCCTCTCAGGAGCAAGAAAAGAAGTGCTCCTACAGTCCTCCTCTCGGAAATTCCCTCTTATACCAGGTCTTGCTTTAAACTTTGCATCTCCTTATGCAAGCAAATTCAATCCGTACTTACCCGTTTCTGGTGGGATAGTAAACCGGAGGAAAGGAAAATATGTTGGGTTGCATGGCACACACTCACTAAGCCAAAAGCTCACAAGGGCTTAGGTTTTCGTGAGATAAAAGCCTTTAACGACACACTCTTGGCGAAGCTCAGTTGGGGGCTCCTTCATAAGCCCGAGTCTTTGATGTCACGAGTTCTAATGAGAAAGTATTGTTTCAACACATATTTCCTCAAGTGCAAGCTTCCCTCGAATCCTTCTCATGGATGGAGGGGAATAATGGCGGGTCGAAAGCTCCTTGAGCAAGGGTTAGGCTGGATCGTAGGCACGGGAGAGAAGATACGGGTATGGGATGATTTCTGGCTAAGCTCAGAATGGCCCTCTCGACCCGTCGGCCCTCCAAATTTGCACCATCAAGAGCTAAGGGTTAACGACCTTATCCATGAAGATGCAATGATTTGGAACCTCTCTGCCATTTGCGAATACCTCCCAGAACTCGAAAGCGTTATCCTTAAGCTACCTTTAGGAAGAAACAATGAGAACTTCTTAGCTTGGCTCCCAAGTAAGTCCGATTTATACAATGTCAAAACAGGGTATCGCCTTGCTGTGGAAACAGAGAAACCGCCAGATCAAGCTAACTTCAATTGGGTACGAAACGTGTGGAGAATCAAAACTCAACCAGAGATAAGATCTTTTATTTGGAAAGCATTAAAGGGAGCTTTACTGGTGGGAAATGAGCTCGAAAAGAGAGGCATCACAAGGGATTTATGTTGAAAACGCTGTGGTCAGGTAGAAATGGTGGAACATGTGTTGTTGTCTTGTGATTTTGCTCAATCAGTTTGGCGTCAATCACCATTGATGTTATCACGAGCATCACAACCCACTTCTCTTTCCCTTTTTCTCACCGATGTGCGACAGTCCGTGATCCTATGGGGTTATGCCTGGATTCTTTGGAATCTGTGGACCTCCAGGAACTAACTTGTCTTCGTAAAGAGTTCATGGCCGCAGAGCTGATCACAAAAGCAGTCCGTGACGCTCGAGAATGGCAAGCTGCCCAAACCGTTTTACCAAGTCCAAAGAGAAGTGTGTTGCAACCGCCACCGGACAGAGAGAACCTTCCGGGTCTACTCTGTTTTGTGGATGCGGCATGGAACGCTTCTTCTTTAGCGTGTGGTATTGGTTGTTGTTTCCGCTCCAATGCGGATGGAGAAAAAAGTGTGGTTACAGCCACCCATGAACAAGTAGCATCGGCGTTACTCGCAGAGGCCTACGCGGTGCTTGAAGCTTTGCTCCAAGCTTCGATTCTGCAGTCCAAAGAATTGCATATGTTCTCGGGCTCTCAAACTTTGATAAACGTGCTGAACAAAGGCGCAATCCATACAGAGATACTTGCGGTGACAAAAGATATACAAGCTTTAGTTACCTCATTTTTCTCTGTTTCTTTTACTTATGTTCCGGGAACAGCCAATTACCAGGCTGACTCCGTCGCAAAAAGAACTTTAAGCTCTCTCTCTCGAACATTTGCTTCTTAATAAAAGTTTCTCAGACAAAAAAATAAAAACATATATTTGTGTCAACCAAAACCTTCTTGGTGCCGCTGAAAGTCAAACGTCAAAATCTGCTAACGAGTGTTTGATGGCTGATTTTCGATAAGAATGAAATAGTTTGATCAACAAACAATACAAAATTTATTTGTTTTGATTAAAAATTAAGGATTAAAACAAGTAACTTGAGATTCTAAGCCATTTTTTAATTTAGAAGTTGTGGATTATGGCCTTTCTCATGAGAGAGTAAGAGTCCGACTTATCAAATATTTATGCCGAGGTAACATCTTTAGAGTTGTATCTCGGAAAAGGTTCAAATTAGTGAATTGCATTTTATTTTTTTTATTAAAATTACATTAAAAATGTGGAAGATATTTTAATAATTGTAAAAAGTAAGAATCAGATTCGATGTCAACTAATTGAAAGGGAGCAGGAAGCTTTTTTTCAACAATTATTGTGAAAAAGTTTTACCAATTTACCAACAATAACTTCTATAAATTAATACTCTATAAATTAATAATCATTATAAATTAATAAATTTCACTGGTACTAAATTAAACATATCTAAAATTTGACCAATTTCGATAAAATAATAAGATAGTAATATTATTGAAATTTCTTTAAAAATATATGATCGTAATAGTATAATAAATTAATAATTATATAAACTTATACATATATCACTACTATGATATACGAAATTAGATTATAATATTATTTATATTTTAAAATATCTTTGTATAGTCCCTCACCGAGGGTTACGACAAGGCGATCCTTTATCTCTGTATCTATTTATTATTTGTACGGAAGTACTAATTGCGAATATTAAACGAAAGGAACATGAGGGTGCCATAACGGGTGTTCAGATAGCCCATCACAGTCCGCCAGTATCACATCTTCTTTTCGCAGATGATAGTCTTTTCTTTTGTAAGGTAGAAGACTCTCAGTGTCAAGCCGTCCTAGAGGTCCTGAGAGATTATGGGATTGCGTCAGGGCAAGTTATAAATTTTGATAAATCATCGGTTATATTTGGAAAGAACGTTCCAAAATAGACAAAAGTGTTGTTGAAATCGAAGCTTAATATTACAAAGAAAGGTGGAATGAGCACATATCTTGGGATCCCAGAAAGTTTGGGAGGTTCTAAGAGCCTTATTTTAAGTTTCGTAAGAGAACGACTAGGAGAGAGAGTGAATGGATGGTCATTCAAGTTTCTTTTAAAAGGAGGTAAGGAGATCCTGATTAAATCAGTCGCTCTTGCCTTACCCAATTTTGTCATGTTATGTTTCAAGCTCCCCCAAGTGTTAACAACAAAGTTAACTAGTGCGATAGCTAAATTCTGATGGAGTTCCAATGGATGTAACTACGGTCTCCATTGGTTTACATGAGAAAAATTATGTATTCCAAAAGAGAATGGAGGTTTAGGTTTCCATTCTTTGGAGGATTCAATACGACCTTATTGGCCAAACAACTATGGAGGCTTATTCAGTTTCCGGAGTCATTGGCTGCTCGGGTACTGCGTGGTCGATATTTTAAGAATACTCACCCGCTTAACGCCAAGAAACCGCATTCACCCTCATATGGCTGGAGGAACATTTTTTTCAAGTCAGGCATTGCTACGATAAGGAACTATAATTCGCATAGGCTCCAATATAAATACATCAGTCTGGCGGGACCCATGGATCCAGGATTCTGAACCACACTCAGCTAGGGGTCCGGGTAGTTCATGGTACCCTGAGTTACAGGTTTTTCAATTGATTAACCTAATAACGAGAGATTGACATTTACCACTCCTACAGGAATATGTTTCTCAAGAGGATTTCGAGTTGAT
The DNA here is from genome assembly GCA_900406275.1 of Anastatica hierochuntica. Taxonomy (NCBI): domain Eukaryota; kingdom Viridiplantae; phylum Streptophyta; class Magnoliopsida; order Brassicales; family Brassicaceae; genus Anastatica; species Anastatica hierochuntica. The sequence continues at coordinate 7,253 of OVAN01009507.1, read as the reverse complement.
CCGGGGCATTCATCCCGCTCGTACAATTACCTACGACGAAATAATATGGCATTACACAAAATTGGGCTAGTACACGGTTAAATTGGGCTACAAGCTTCTCAATAAATTGGAGACAACTCGGATTAATATATAATAGTGGATGAGGCCAAGACTAGAGACGCGAAAGCGTATATATGGAAAATAAAATGTCCACTGAAAATTCAACATTTTCTCTGGCACTTTATCTCAGAGACTTTGGCGGTCACCACAAAATTAGCCCATAGGGGAGTACGATGTGACACAATATGTAAACGCTGTAACTTTGCTGAGGAGACCATTAACCATATTCTTTTCGAGCGCGTTTCGATTAGACAAATTTGGAATTTCTGCAAGGATCCAGATAGGCTTGAGGCTTTTCCAACCACCTCAGTTTATACAAATATGAACTACCTTTTTTGGCGGACTCCTTTGAGGAATCAGGATAGGGATCGATATGACCTCTTCCCATGGATTTTATGGTTACTATGGAAAGATAGAAATAAAAAAGTTTTTCAAGGGATACATTTGGGCGTAGAAGAGATTTTAAAGGACGCAGAGACGGATTGTCTAGCTTGGAAGGAAGCCCAACTCTCAGCCCTTCCAGGAGAGGAAAGGTTAGATGTGGAGCATACAATTTCTGATGGTTTATCCTGCCAGGTCGATGGTTCATGGAAGCAATCATATCCCACCTATAGACTTGGATGGATATGTAAAGACAGAGATAACAAGGTAATCTTTATGGGGGCAAAATGCCAGCGACGAAGTCTATCACCACTCCATTTAGAGATGGAGACTTTATCCTAGGCGATGGCAGAACTCCATTAACGCGGCGTATATTGTCGGACTTTCCAGACGGACTGCGCAGAACTCATAAAGATTATCCAAGACCCTGCGGGATGGCCAACCTTTTATACGTCGCTCCAGGATCACCAGCTACTTCAAGGACATTATCCCGGTTTCAAGCTGACACTCATCCCAAAAGGAAGATAACCTGACGCGAAGATCCCGTATTTTCTTAAAGTGATTATAGTTATGTACACTCTTCTTCTCCGACTTTGTTACCCAATTCGGGAGAAAACTTCTAATTAATGTGTGGTTGCCAAAAAAAATCTTTGTATATCATTCTTTTATTTTTTTTACTGCGTAATTGTTTTTTGTAAAATATCTTTTTATTATATTTTGTTTTTCATTATAATGAGGTTTATGCATAATTACTTACAAATTTACCATAGTATAGTCTTAATAAGATTACTAGTAGAGAAACTAGGCCATTACCCGAACAAAAATCATATTTTTCCGAATGACCATCCCATTTTTTTTTGAAAATTTTTATCTCATTTCATCGTCCCCATTTTTTTTTCTTTTTGTATCATGCCTTAAGGGAAAATTTAGTTTTCTCCTTTATTAATTTATTAATACTCTCTCTTTTTCGCAAAGAGTGTTGTTTTAAGGTTTTAGTTTTGCTTCACTAAGAATGCTGTTTAACATTTTTAATAATTTATAATAAATTTCAGGTTTTAACATCAATGTTTAAATGCATTAGTTAGAAATAATTTTTTTAAAATGTGTTAATGATAGTAAAATAAGATATTTTAACAGTTTTCTTAATTTTTGTGAAAAGTGTCCGAATGAATTTTTTTGCAAAATAAAGTGAACATTTATTATGGTAAAAAATCTATAGCTAGTTTCTTAAACAATGGTTTTTTAAAAATTATTTCACTTTTATTAATAACAAGTTAGTGGTATTTAAATTATAAGTTTATCAATATGTATCATTTTACATTCTAGCCCAATATTTGGTTGACCTCGGTTTCTACCGTGGCAATCATAAGTATTTAATCATAATTTTAAATCTATACATGTTATTTTCATATATAAATTTATTTAAATTCTTGTTAAAATATTATTTGAAAAGCCTTTAAAATATATGAAAAAACTCTCTCTATAAATAAATATACTATTAATTTATCAATTAATTATATCTCTTTAAATTGATAAATTAAATTTATAAGTTTTTTTTACAAACGAACTTTTATTCGCCGAAATCCACTACGTGCAAAAGGGAGTAAGTAAGAAATAAATTAAGTTTGATTTCTATTACAAATTTTGTACGCATGATAATTTTGCTAAGTAAAAATTAATGTTTGTATAGTAAGTTAATTTGCATAACGACAATCGGCTTCTTCGTGCTATTGAAAATACATCTATATAGTGTATATTATATTATGGAAAAGATTTGGACTTTTTTCTGCTTTGTGGAGTCTTTGCTTTATGAAAACGGTGTTAATATCGTATTCACTGGTCATTTTTATGCTTTTCTTATGAATATCTCATAAGATGTCTTCTTGTTTCATGCGTTATTAATTAGTTTGTTGTTTTGCTTTATAGAAACGCGTCAACAGTGGCAAATCATATCCATGTGGTCTTGTACATATTACCATAGGCCATAGGAAACAAAGATGGGTTAGCTCGCAAGTAATTCTTCAAATCGACTTGTACTTTATCGAACTTTTTTTTGCTCATTTTTGTATTATAAGTGAATCTTACAAATATCTTTTGATTTTGTTCTTACCAAGCCTATTCCATCTTAGTTTTTCGGATTTTTGAACGAATTCAACATATTATATATTGGGAACTAATCATACTCTTGATACTCATCTTAAAAGAATCTTGCTTTATCACTTTCACGTTCAAAAATCCAACGCTAGAATGGTCAACCCATGCACTTTGGACTTGGCGTAGGAACGATGACGACTAGCAGCGAGATATAATGAGGTCCGATTGTGAATTCCGCATGTTGGACCGAGAAGAAAAGGCATAAAGAACTTAGGAAAATACTCATGGACCTTGACTGTATCCATAAATAAATGAGTTATGAAGTAACGTTTTCAAATTATATGTATATAGAAAGCTGCAAGGTTATGTTAGCAAATGAGTGCGTTAAACTTTGATCACACACCAGTGGAGAAGCTTTTCATCAGTTTCATAGAAATCATAGTTTCAACTCTTATAACTTTGTAAACTTCTTGCGTTTGCGTTTTCTTATATTTTCCTCGAGAAGATACTATTTTTAAATCTTAATATGACTGATTACATCGAAAATTTCTTTTTTTAACCACACGTCGATAACAACAAAAAACTTTTTAAAAGCACAAATAGTCACAACTTTAGAATATGTCAATGGAAATGTTGAAAACTTTTCTTTGTTGACATTTTTTCTGAAATGCAATACTAAAAAGTTTTGTTCAGCCATAGCTAATCGAAAAGATTTATACTTCTAAAATGATTCTTAGTAAACCCAATAATTTTAACTTAATTTGCTTACTTGCTTATAATGTTTTTGTTGTCGGCTTCTTAATGTTCTTTGAACTTTAATATATACTTCTTAAATGAGTCTCAATATCTTTTTGAAAAAATTACAATTTGATATAATACAAATTTATATTCAAACAAAAATTTCAGTATTCTAATAATTTCCAATTATAAAAATATATATCAAGGATACAAAACCATGAATACAAGTTTTACATTTACATTATCATTAAGAAATATATTAGTTTTTCTTTTCACCGAAATCTATTGAACATTTAAATTTCTGATAATGTATTTAAATATTTAAAAATAATAAAAAAATATAAATTCAAAATCATCTTATATCATTTTTAAAAAAAGTTGAAGATGATTTAAAATAAAACATATAACAACGAAATATATGGAAATTTACCGTTTACAACGATGAAAATATTAGAGATAGTTAATGTATACATTTAATTGAATAAAATATTTCATGGTTTAAAATTTATTCAATTTCCATATATAAAATCCTTAGAATATGTAAGTTTATTATAATTAATGAATTAATGTATAAATTAAGGTATGAATTAATGTTGGAAACTTTTTTTTGCTTTGATAAAAAGATTGAAACTTACTTTGAAAGTATATGGTGATTATATATGGAATATTTAGGCACATTTGTTAATGCGTTCATATATATATATATATATATATATATAATAGTATAACTTATAAAATTTTCTACAATGTCTAATGAGTTTTTAATTATATATGTATAACAAGTTCTATATATAATAGTATAATTTATAAAATTTTCTACAATGCCCCTTTATTTTTGATCTTAAATTATGTAATGTTTATACCTCAAACGTTAGATTTAAAGAACAAATATGTAGACTTGGTAAGCACGCTATTTTCATGTTATATAAGAGGTTTTCCTAATTTTTTTTGTATTTCATTTATTTTTAGTCATTCAAATTAAAAAATCTTAAAAATATGATAATAGTTCATAATGTATAAAGACTTTGTCCTTGCCGAAATGATTTGATGATCTATGTGAAAATCTTACATGGTTGGCGTGAAATTTTTGGTTAAATACCGTTGCTACAAATTTTGAAAGTTTTACTTACAATCGAAATAATCGAACCACTCGACATGCTAGCAAGATTAATTTTAAACAAACTTCTACCATTTTGGAATCTTTAACATATCAAATAGTTCCTGTTTCAATTTGTTGATTTCGATAAAATACTAAACTTTGCATACAACTACTTAATTGGTAATTGATATTAAATTTTTATTATTTTTAAGTGAGTTCAATAAATCGTATTTTATAAAAAATGATTTTTAGGTTTTTCGACATTAAAAAACTTTTTCTTATTTTTATATGTAATTGGACAACTAATTAATGTTAACCCGATTGGAACACTAATTTCATATATTCAGACAACGATATTGCTTATACTCAGAGTTTTAAATCCTAAACTAGCTATACACTACAAGGGCATAAAATGAGTTCAATCCATAAAAACCAGATACACACGACGACTTTGAGTTCAAGTAAAATTAAAAGACACAAAGACATGGGTGTAATGTTCTCATCCAATTAGGTGATCAATTAGATAGAATTATTACTAGAAAAAGAAAAAAATTAAATTTTTTCTCGAGATGCTGATCGATAGCCTAAAGAAATCGATTGATCACATTCCTACAACAAACTTCATATTTGTTTCTTCTTAAGGGATCTACCAATCACCAGAAAGCTTCTAAGGGGATCAATCAGTCCTCTTTCGTGTCTGCCAAATTTTCATCATATCATCATGGACTTTCTCGAAATCCTATAAAATTTTCACGTTTCCTTCAAAATCACCAAACATCTAAAAAAATCTTGAATTACAAAGAAAAAAATCTGAAACCCCTAAATTACATTGAAAACATTGTTAAAAGTTAGTAAAACTCCAGATATAAAATACTTCACTTCATATTTAAATTTTTTCATGCCCGCACAGGGTGCGAACCAGTCACCTAGTTTTCTTTTATTTCGATTCAATTTCTTCCCACCACTATCTTATTGTAGAAACTTGAACGCGTTCGATGTAAACGCGACATGTAGGCAAAATTGTAACTTACCAGATTTCAACACATATCATTATTAATTTAGATCGTGAAATGTGTTAATGTAGGTATATAAATTAATTTAAACTTTTCTAGTATTGGTTATTTACTTCTTAAAAAAGATAAAATAACAAAAATGGAAAAAGCTTATTTCAAAATGGTAATTATATAACTAAAAAAATACATAAAATAAAAATTGTATAGTCATAAAATAAAATTTATAAAATGCATATAAACTTTATAATGTATAACATTAGAAAAGTAATAATCTAATATATATTTTTAATAGTAATTTTATAAAATATAGAAACTTGATTTTAAGTTTTAATATTTGCACATCTTAATTTTTACACTCTGAAAATTGAATAAGCTCAATCATATTAGTTATAAGAAACACATAACACATCTTATCTGACTGAGATATTGATTAAAAGTAATTATTAAACATGTAAGAATATTAAGGTTCATAAGATATTTTAGAAATGATTGATGTTTATTCAAATCATTTTTACGTAATATGAAATATAGTTTATTTAAGGACACCCTATTTATTCACAAATATTGCTTTTAATAAATGTTTGTAATCTAAGTAAATTTAATTATTTTTTACTTGCGGTACAAAATACAATAAATAAAGAAATAAACGTGGATTTTAATCTATAATTTACTTATAAAATTCTGCGTGTAATTTAACAGTGGATTTTAATATAAAATATACTTATACGAACCATAATTATGTATGTTATTAATTTTAGACATTAAATATTTTACTTTTACTAGCATATCACGCGAGTTATTATCTAGTTTAGAGTAAATTGTGTTCAAATTTTCACTTTCTTCGGTTTCTAATCAATACTATGATAAGATTTGTGTCTCTTCAAAAGATGACACATCATAATTGTCATGTTCTTATACAATGACATGTGTACAAACAATTGTTTTTGACTCTTTACAAGTAAAGCACCTATGACATGTTACTTATAGAGCAACTGTGACTTATTTATTTATTATTAGTCGTGAAAATAATTTTAAAAAATCACACATCCATTTTTTATTGTTATCAATAATTTGTAAAAAGAAAAAGTGATTGTAATTTACTTTACGGTTTTTCTAATGTATTAAACAAAATCGATCTTATATAGTAAAACTAATAACTTTATCAAAAAAAAACTAATAATAACAAAAAAGTAAATTAAAAGAGAATTTTAACTTGCTTTACGTAAACTTAGATCCAATATTTTTTCTAACTACTTAGAATAGTTTTTGGTGTATAAGCAAAATAAAAAATAAATTAAATAAGTTCATGTGTAATCTATAAAATCAATTTTCAAAGGTGGTTATGAGCCTCTGGTATTTCAGTGATGGCTCCTCGACTTGGATAGTAGATTGAGACCATCTTTTATGGTTAGAGTTTGACTTCATACTTTAATTTTGTCTTTATCCTCTCTTTTTACGTCTCCTTTGGTTATTTTGCTAATCTTCGGGTTGTGATTCTTCGAGGTTGAGAAGTTTTGCTCTCTCTGGTTTAAACCTTGTATACGATTCAACATGAATAAAAGAAGAAGAGAAACCAAAAAGAAGAAGAAGAAGTAAAGAGCATGATCGACTAAAACTTTACTCATTTATTTCCATTACCTTATATAGGCTAATGTTGTCCAAAGAGGATACTCTTTTGAACAAATCCAAAAAGCAAATTCGCCAGATTTGGAAAATTCTTTTCAAAATTGAAGGTATCTACTGTTAAGGGTAAGACATCAGCTCAAGAAGAGGCTTTCGAGAGTTGCAAAGAAAAGCAGAACGATGACGTTTGGCACAAGGAAGAGGAT
>OVAN01009506.1:166-16852 GCA_900406275.1 Anastatica hierochuntica | reverse complement strand
TCCCTTGCTCGAAATTAGCTATGTTATTCCGGAAATTTGTAGTCCTCCTTTTTGAGTAAAATTGACCAAGGAATCTCCTTTTGCATTGCTCCCNTCGAAATTAGCTATGTTATTCCGGAAATTTGTAGTCCTCCTTTTTGAGTAAAATTGACCAAGGAATCTCCTTTTGCATTGCTCCCATGTGGTTATAGAAGAGTTAACCACGGTCTTCTCCCATTGTGAAGCCTTATCCCCTAGTGAGAAAGAAAAGAGAGAGAGCTTCACATAATCTCTGGGTATTCCTTGGATCTTGGTTGTGTCATATAGCCTCTCAAAGTTGTCAAGGTGTTCGATGGGGTTCTCCACACCCAAACCAAAATATCTTGCATTGTGGATCATGTTGATGAGGCTAGAGTTTATTTCATTATGGGGCATATCTCCCGGTGGGGGTCTTATTCCCATCCTTGTGTTGCTCATGATTGGTGTATCAAAGTCACCAATAGTCTCCTCATATGATCCAATTCCTCCAAATACTTCTTGAAGTTGGTGATTCATCACCCTTGTAACAAAACACAAACAAAAAGAAAAAGAAAATGGTTAAATAACTTGAAAAATAAAGCTTAGTCTCAAACTTAAATGAAATCCCAAAGAAAATCTTAATCTAGCAATTGTGCTCCCCGGCATCGGCGCCAAAAACTTGTTGATGCCTATTGTTCATTCAAACAAAAGGCACTACGAAGCTTTAAATTTATAAAAGCCCATTTTCTATCAATCACACAATCCGCAAGTGCACGGATATGTCATTGTAGTAATTTGGGCACGAACCACAAGGAGCAAACCTTAGCTAGACTGATCTAAGCTTTGGGAATACACACTCAAGCCTAATCTAAGCACATAAGGAAAGTTGGGTTTTGTTTTGGTTTTCTTAATAATTTAGAAATAAAAACAAGGGAAGAAAGCAAACATAAACTGAAAAGATGCTAACTTGAAATAAAATATAAACTAAGATGATGGACCCATGAATGTTGTAATGGATCCACTTAGAAAGATGATAATGATGGTGTTAGATCAAGATATTGAGCAAAAATCCTAGACCAAAGGCAATACTAGCCTAATCCACTCTCATTGCAAGAGGCCATTTCCTTATCTATCACATCCACTCACGCTCTCGCTTTGTTGCAAATGATAAATTGATTGGGAATCATTAAGAGGAAGCCCACATAGTCACTAATCAATCAAGCAAACAACTCTCATTGGCTAGATTGAAATAGCAAGTATTTGGTTCTCCTAGACATTTCATCAAACACCTCTCGGGCGATAAAATGCATACTAGTATAGATCTTAGTTAGCTACTCTAAAACCTATCATTAAGTACTCCAAATCCTTTGGAAACTTAAGATTAGCCATCCCTAACACCATATCACAACCTAATCTAAGTAGATCTAAACATCCATGGTTCCATCAAAAAGACAACTCACAAAACATAGAGAAGAAAATGAAAAGAGATGAAGATAAAGAGATAGATTTCATGGATAAAGATAGAGTTTGATCCAAGATCCAAACTTAAAAGAGAGACTCTTGATCTTAAAGATCAAGAGAAAATACAATCTTCAAAGTTATAAAAGTGTGTTCTTGTCTTAGAAAAATGGGATCCTCTAATAAGAATAGGTTAAGGGGTATTTATAGGGTGAAGAAGGGTATTTTTAGGGCCAAGGTTGTCAGCCTTCGACCTCTATGTAGATGGGAGCCAACCTAGGGTCGATGGCTTGAAACCTCCAGCAGAGGAGGCATCATTTACTGCCTAAGTCGTTGGCCATCGACCCTAGGTTGCTAGCCATCGACCATCAGGTCGATGGGAGCTCCCTATGGGCAGCTTTGATGGCCTCTTGCTCCTCTTGGACATCTTTTTTGATTCCATCTTATCCTAATGCTTCTAGCCTTTAATTCCCTTTGATTCTTTGTCTTTTTAGCTCTTAGAATTCATCATCTCAAGCTCTCAAAGTGCTCTCCAAGGTTGTACCTACAAATGCAAAGAAAATGCATGCAAATGCAAGATATGCCTAAACTAGACTCTAGACTCGAACTAATGCTTTCTAAGACTTAAATGGAATACTTACAACCTAAATGCAAAACAAAAATAAAAAATGAGTTCTAAAATGCATTAAAATCTATGCACATCACCTATCTCCTGCCCAATCTGCATCACAATAACAAAAACATTTTGTGTTTCCATTCCTTCCCATCCAAATGCCTTGACCCGGAGATCCTTTGATATACCTCAAAATCCTTACTACCATATTTCAATGATAAATCGTAGGCTCCTTCATATGATGACTCACTTGATTTACCGCAAAACAGAAATTTGGTCGTGTAAAAGTAAGATAGATAAGTTTTCCCACAAGTCTTCTATATTGTCCAACATCCGCAAATTTCTCCTCATCATTATCCCCCTTTCCATTGACCTTGTAGCCATCTTCAAGAGGTGTTCTTGCTGCCTTAGAACCAATTTTACCCGTTTCTTTTAATAAATCAAGTGCATATTTCCTTTGTGAAAGAAAGAGGTCGTCATCCGATCTGTACACTTCAAGACCAAGTAAGTACTTCAATTCACCAAGATCCTTGATATCAAAAGCCTTCTTTAAGAGGTCCTTTGCTGATTTAATACATTCTTCATCATCCCCACTCACAATTAGATCATCAACATAAACCAAAATTACTACCAAACCGTGAGAAGTCTTAAGAGTGAATAAGGTATTATCTGAATGAGACCTCTTGAAACCATTATCCATCAAGGTCGAACTCAACTTATGATACCAACCTCTTGGTGATTGTTTCAAACCATAGATAGCCTTCCTTAGTCTAAGAGTCTGTCCGGGTTTACACAAATCTTCAAGTCCGGGAGGTGTAACCATGTATACTTCTTCTTCAAGTTCTCCTTGAAGGAAAACATTTTTTACATCCATTTGCCACAGATTCCATGATAGATTAGTGGCCAAAGAAAGCACAACCCTTACTGTGTTGAGCTTAGACACGGGATCAAAAGTGTCCTTATAATCTACTTCATATGTTTGAGAGAATCCCGAGCAACTAAGTGAGCATTGTATCTTTCAATATCCCTATTACTCTTGTATTTAATGGTGAATACCCATCTAGATGTGATTGCTTTGTTTCCTTTAGGAAGATCCTCAACATCCCAAGTATGGTTCCTTTCCATTGCTCATCTTTCATCTCCAACCACATCAATCCAAACCTTCTTGTCCTTAGCTTCTTTATAACTCTTTGGAATCTGATTTTCTTCTATCTTTACAAGAAAGGCTTGATGAGCTTCCGACAAAAGGTCAATGGAACAAACACTTTGTATGGGATGAGCAATTGCTTGATTATTGTAGTAGACTCTTGTATTCTTCCAAATTTATGGTCCACTTATAAGCCTAGAACTCCTCCTTAAAGGCTGAATAGGTTCGGCCACTTCTTCTTCAACCATTTTCTCTTCCTCTTGTTAGACATTCCCTTCTTCTTGATTTACTAAGTCTTCTTGACTTGTATCTTGAATACTCTCTTCCATTTGAGCTTGAGATGGTTCTTAAGTGACTGTACCTTCTTGAGTATCTCAATTACCCTCTTTGTTTGATGGAGCATTACTTTGTCTTGAATCCTTGAATTTATCATTACCCAAATGATTCAAAAGAAACCGCAAACTGTTTGCTAAATCCGATGGCGTTACTAGCTCCTCTAGTCCCTCTCTTTCTTTCTTGTCGTAGTATCCTTGGTCCTCAATAAACCGCACATCTCTAGATACAAAGGTCTTGTTTGTAGACGGATCATGACATTTATATCCTTTTTGCGTTGTTGAGTACCCAAGGAACATACACCTAATGCTCTTAGCCTCCAATTTGTTTCTTTATTCACCTGGAACATACACAAAACACACACACCCAAACACCCTTAGGAGATCAATAGAAGGTTTAGTTTGATTAAGTATCTCAAATGGAGAAGAGTCTTGTAAGACTCTTGTTGGAATTCGGTTGATAAGATAGCATGAAGCTAAGACTGCATCTCCCCAAAACCTCTTTCGAACATTAGCTTGAAACATCATAGCTCTTGCTACTTCCATAAGATGTCGGTTCTTTCTTTCTGCCACTCCATTTTTTTGTGGTGTGTGAGAACAACTAGTTTGATGTAATATCCCATACTTGTTAAGATGATCCTTGAATCGCTGGCTTGTTTATTCCCCGCCATTATTTGATCTAAACATTTTGATCTTAGCATTAAATTAGTTAGTAACATAGTTGTGGAAATTCACAAATGCTTCATTCTCTCTATCTTTGGATGGAAGCAAAGTAACCCAAGTATACTAAGACTTTTCATCTATGAATGTCACGAAATACTTCTGTCTATCTCTAGATATGAAAGGTGAAGTCCAAACATCAGAATGTACTAAGTCAAACAATTTTTCATAGATAGTAGATGACTTTGGAAAAACAGTTCTACAATGTTTTCCAAGAATGCATGCTTCACAAGTTGAATGATCAATGGCAACATTAGGTAATATTAAATTTAAAGCATGAGAGTGAGGATGGCATAGTATAGCATGCCACAATATACTTCTATTATTAGAAGAAAGGCAAGACTTTAAAGCTAATAAATCTGAGTGCTTTGAGGGTGCATGATCGAGAACATAAAGCTCATCTTCGGTTCCTCCTTTGCCCAAGATTCTACCATTCTCAATATCCTGAAACTTAACTTCATTAGGACTAAAGATAAAATTGCATTGAAGATCATTTGTTGCCCTTTTAACAGAAACTAATTTAGATTTAACCTTAGGAATGTAAAAAGCATCACTTTTCTTGTTAAATAGATTCAAAGAACCGGTTCCTTCTATTGGAATTCCTTTACGATCGACTATAGTAATCTTCCCAACCATCTTATGATCTAAGTTTTCTAGCAACTTAGCATTTCTAATCATATGATGAGAAGCACCAGAATCTACCACAAGTTTATGATCAACATTCACATTTAATTGAGATGTTAAGTAAGAGATACCGAGTTTAGAGGCATAAGCCTTGATGAGATTCTCGAAGTCACTCTTCTTTACATACTCAATTGAAGTATGTAAGGCCAGTTTATTTCTTTGGTTTGAGGAGGTCTCGACTACATCTTTTCCTTGAGCAGTATTGGCGAATTTAGACTCTTTGAACTTTGCCGGTTTCAAATGGGGATGGAGAATCCAACACTTCTCTTTGGAAAGACCTCTCTTTTGGCAATGTTCACACACAACACTCCTCCTATCCTCAGCCTTGAAGACACCCTTATGAGCAGCCACGATCTCTTTTCTTCCACCAAATAAACCCATCGATCCTTCTTCCTTTTGAACTCGTGAGCAAACCTTTTCAAAGCTTGGCAGCTTAGACTCTCTTAAAATGGACTTTATCACCTCATTATAACTTGGATTAAGATTCAATAACAGCCCAAAAGTCTTATCTTGCTCTCTTCTTTCATTCATAATCTTAGGATCTATAGTACTAGGCCTTAAAGCATCTAACTCACTCCATAAAGATTGAAACTTTCCAAGACACCTTTTGAAGTCTGAATACTCTTGAATCAGCTCATTGATGGCCTTTTTAATCTCATTATGCGGCTGAGGTTAGACACATCTCCATACACTCTCTTAAGAGTGTCCCATAGGTCCTTAGTCGTCTCACAATATGAATAGGCTTCAAGAATCGATGGATCTAGGCTGTTTTGAAGCAAACCAAGAACATATTGGTCTTCTTGGAACAATTTAGCTTCTTCTTTTTTTTGAAGCTTCATCCTTCTCCCTTGAGTAATCCTCCTTATTCACATTCTTGTCCTCCAAGATATGCTCCCAAAGACCTTTACTACAAATGGAAGTTTTGATTGTTCTTGACCATAAGGTGTAATTAGAAACCTTTAATACCACTGAAATCTTAAAACCAGCAACTCTTAGACTTATATCCTCCATTTTAATGCTTGAAAGTGATGAAAAGAGTGATCTTTTTCGGCTAAAAGCTTGATAAAGGATAGAACTTGGAGAAAGTTGCTAACTTTGAATGAAAACAGAGAGAAAGGAGGGATCTTTAGAGAGAAAAACTGGAACTTTGAATAGAAACAGCTCACAGATGAAGATAAACAACTTCCTTTGATAAGTATCTAAGAGAAAAGCTTAGATTTTGAACAAAAGTTGCAATCTTTTGATACGAATCCGAGAGAAAAGAGAGAGATTTAGTGAAAAGAGACTCTGATTTTAGAAAACAAACCATAATCTTAGAATAAGAAACCATTTTTCTCTAATACCATGTAAGAAAATAAGAGAATGATGAAGATTTGATGATAAGAATCGAATGATTTTAACAACCAGATTATGTTTGATTGAAGAACATTTTGAATAAATGAGAGAATAAGTGTGTGAAAGTTTAAATATTATTATGAGCAAATGATGAGTCTTTATATAGACTCTTACATCGAAATAACAAGGATAAGAAAAAGAGAACATTCTAAATGTAGCCATAAAAACATACTAAATTAGGAACCTAGTACTAAACCAATCAGCAGCCTTATTTTCCTTCCATATGACCGTTGCAATTGGTCCCCACATGGCCAGCTTGCACGAGCTGGATAGATAAGAGGATAGCTTGAGTTTTTACCTTTTACTTTATCCTTTTACCTTATTAAATCCTCCTTTGTATGCATTAGAACTTAGACAATCCAGAATGTGCTCAAATGTCCATAATGTTTTCCATTTAATCAATACTTTTTTCTCGATCGTTTAAAACAAACTTGTTCTGATTGCTTTCTACCTGCTTGTTTTGATTTTTGCATATCCTTACCAACTCTTCTCTTTTTTTTTTGTCTAAGCTCATGTTTGGTCTATTGGTCTTCTTGTGATATGTGGTATTTGTGGATTTTTTCCTGAACCACTACAATGTGCATATTTGTGCGCTTGCAGTTGTTTATTCGAGTGAAAACATGAGCGATCAGTAGTCCAGTTGTCAAAACAACAACAGTTAGATCTGTGATGCACACAACGACAATAATAAAATGGGATGTGAGGCAACTATATGTCAAGAATGCTTTTTTACACGGTGAATTAAAAGAAACATACATGAGACATCAACCTGGTTTTTAGCATCGAGAGCACCCTTACATGTTAGTCGCTTATGAAATCTCTCTATGGTTTGAAACAAGCATCTCATTCTATGTTTGTAATTCAGCAATTACTTGCTGGAATATGGATTCGTTTGCTGCAAATCTGATGCCTCTTTGTTCACTTCTCAGAAAAGACAAATGATTATGTTGTTATTACTATCTGTAGATGACATGGGCTTAACAGGTAATGATTCAAAGATGATGCAAAAGTTTGTTAATGATTTGAGTACAATCTCCAAGATAAAAAAACATGCGGCAACTACATTATTTTTTTTTGGGCATACAAGTTACATTTCAAGCAACAAGTATGTTCCTGTTCCAACAAAAATATATATAGAGGATCTCCTAAATGCTGCAGGAATGATTGACTATGCTCCTATGCCAACACCACTACCTCTGAAAATTGACAAATATATTGTAGAACTAAGCCTATTTTCCGATCCAAAGTACTTTAGATGCTTAGCAGGCAAGCTTTAATACTAGTGATAAGACCAGATATCCAATAAGATGGTAATCTTGTTTGTCTAAGAATACATTCTCCAGCAGATGATGATGTTTATTGCTCATAAGAACCTTGAGATACCGGAAAGGAACCATAAAGATGGGTCCCTCATTAACTTCAGAAAAAAAACTCAACACTAAGATGATATAATGACTCAGATAGGGCTGGTTGCAGAGAAACCATAAAGAAGTTTTTGTACCTTCTCAGGCTCCAATATCATAAGTTTTTCTGCAAGGAAGCAACCCACAATATCTAGATCCTCCGTTGAGGTAGAATATAAAGCCTTATCGAACACTGCAACTTAATTAAAATTGATCAACACACTTCTAAGAGAAACTCGCGTACCACAACCAACTGTCCTTGAACTCTACTATGACATTCTATAAGTTGTTTACCTTATAACCAATCTTGTTTTACACAAGAGAAGTAAACAAATCGATACAAACTTTCACTATGTCAGGGAGAGAGTTGCACTGGGAGCCCTTGTGGTAAAACATGTCCCAGCAAAACTACAATTTGCAAACATATTTACAAAGTCCTTGGCTTATACTCCCTTAGTCACATTGAGGTACAAACTTGGTGTTGATAAAATATCACAACAAGTTTGACTGTATAAGGGGGGGGGGGTATAAACGATATTCAACCAAGGCCCATCAGTAAACACATGAAGATGATAAAAGATGAAGACCTAAGCATGCTTCAAATGTTCTAAGTTCTCATCAAACCTTGAGAGAAAAGCATCTTCAAAGGCAACTTCTCAATAGATTTCTCAGTCAACAAAGCATAACATCCCTAATCCCAAGACAATCCTTGCTCTGGAAAACCGTTATCCTATTCTGGCACAAGAGCTAGAAGACAAAACTTAAAATCTTATCTTTGTAAATGTAAGAACACTATAAAGCAGAGAACTTCCGATTTTAATCATTAAGCAATAAAGAAATGATATTTTGAAAGCTTCGTTTTGTTCTTTCTGCTAGCTTTCCCTTACTCACACGGAAGAACAATAACAAATTTCAAATTAGGGCCCTGTTCGGTTTTGCAACCAGATTGTGCATCTGCAGTTACATCTAGATGTTGCATCTGGATGCAAGTTTGTTCGTTTGAGAATTTGTAATAGTATCTAGATGCATCTCATTGTGAATTAATATAATAGAGATTATTTTATGCTATTATATTTAAAATCATATTAAACCATTATATAATTAACAAAATATTAATTTTTCATACTAATTTATATTGTATGAAATTGTTTCGGTTTTTTAGCGATTTTTACACATTAGAAAATTTATAGCGGTTTTCATAATTTTTTTTCTTTTTTTTGATTTTGGCGGTTTAGAGGGTTTTTCGGTTTTAGCAATTTTGTCATGTTTTTTGCGGATTTGACGGTTTTCACGGTTATGGCGGTGTCGCGTTTTTGCGGTTTTTCGGTTTTGACGGTTTTCATGGTTTTGGCGGTTTTTTCAGTTTTGGCGGGTTAAGCAATTTTTGTGATTTTAGCCGTTTTCGCAATTTTAGCGGTTTTAGCTGCCTCCGCATATGAATGAACAAGTTAACATCATCATCTGTGAATATATACTGTAGTGGAGTTCCATTCCCTTCTTCCACAGAAAGCCACTAAGTGTATTGGTAAGTCAACTTTACATATGTTTCAGGTCTTACGATATCCAAGGGTTTTCGGACAGCCAAAACAAGTTCCACCATTGTCATATGAGAAAAGAGTCGAACCCATTTTTTTTCCTGATGGCCTTTAGTCACAAAATGCCGAATACCAGCATCTGCTCGTTCCCAGTTACGAATGACCAACAACACCTTGTCTTTCTCACCCACCTTGTCCAAAATAACAACAGAAGCAAACAAGTCATCAATTTGGTAACAAATGTACTGATATAGAAGATCTATTCGCATATACATCTATATTTAATGATATGTGAATTTATGATAGATTTTATAAATTAAAATAGAAGGAATACATATAATCTGACTTATACAATAAATGAGTTGCTCTGTTTTACCTCATCACCGCTGCTTTCTGCCATTGAAGCTTTGATGAGAATTGTAAAACCCTGCAATTACTTCTAGATCTGTGTTTATTACGTTGTAGTTGGGGGTATTTAAGGAGGCGATATTTGTTTCTCAGCCACATGTTTAGGCGGGCTGACTCAAAATTCAAATCTTCTAAATAAATGGTTAGGTTATTGATGTGATGTAGCTATCACAAAATCTTCTTCCTCAGATTTTCTCTCACAAGGCTCGAGGTTGGTATGCTCCTTTCGAAAGATATGAACGCGCTACCTAAGGAAAAAACAGTAATTTGCTTTTTAATATTTTCTAATATATTTAATACAATAAATACAAGGTGCTATAAGCTTAATTTTTGAAATTTTTTGGCTAGTACGCAAATCTACCCAAATCAAAATTGAAGTGGAAAAGCTTACCTTTGTTGTATAAGTAGTGAAAAGATTTTTTTTCTTTTTCTGTAAGCTTACTTTATTTGTTTCTAACTAACTAAGTTTACTCTAAGTCTCTAATGATCATAGTACAAAATTTTCGGATAGACAGTTATCACGAAACAAAGTATGTGTCATATATTGAAGACAATTAATGAATATATCTGTGTTTATCTATCAAATTTCTTTAGAGTACAAAACATTCTAATTAGTCAACTATTTAAAATTTAGCAAACAAATTTTCAAAGGCAAGATTTTTTTTGCTATTCAAACCAAAAAACTTTAAACCCTAAAATCACTTCAACCCAATCTAAAAAAGTGTATTTGGTTGCAAAGCATGTTTTGCCGGAAACTTATCATGCGTTGTGAAATTTGGAATTCTTTCATCATATGTTAGCCACATACATGATTTTAATAAAGGAAAATGACCAATTATAA
Organism: Anastatica hierochuntica; assembly: GCA_900406275.1. Taxonomy (NCBI): domain Eukaryota; kingdom Viridiplantae; phylum Streptophyta; class Magnoliopsida; order Brassicales; family Brassicaceae; genus Anastatica; species Anastatica hierochuntica. The sequence goes on along the minus strand of OVAN01009506.1, from coordinate 6,319 downwards.
AAAGAAAAATAAAGGATTTAATTATCACTTTTTATATTAAAAATGGAATTAGCTAGAATTTGTTTCTATATCTGTTAATATGTGACATTTATTTTTGCTTATATAATTTAAATATATGTGTTCTAAAATTTAGTATGAATACTTTATTTGTAATAGAGTCAAACATCTATAAATAAATAATATTGGGATTTTGGAAGTTTATTAATTTATAGAGATATTAATTTATCCATAATTTAATAAAATATTAAGAAACAATTAGCTAAATAGGTTTTTAACCCATGTCTCATGTAACTTAACCTTTCTTTTTAAGAGATTTTGGAATTTAGGCTTTTTTAATAATGTATAATGTAAACTCAATGACACCCTTCTATTTGTTCTTAAATAATTAAATAATAAACAACAACAACAACATTTAAAATATTATGCAATGAAAAAAAAACAAAAAAAAGCAATTTCAATGTATTATATTCTAATGTACTTCAATTTCAACAAGAAAAAAAAATCAAAATCTCTTTACGAAAATAAGAGAATGATGAAGATTCGATGATAAGAATTGAATGATTTTAAGAACCAAATTATGTTTGATTGAAGAACATTTTGAATAAATGAGAGAATAAGTGTGTGAAAGTTTGAATATTATTATGAGCTAATGATGAGTCTTTATATAGACTCTTACATCGAAATAACAAGGATAAGAACAATGAGAACATTGTAGCCATAAAAACAAACTAAATTAGGAACCTAGTACTAAACCAATCGGCTACCTCCTTTTCCTTCCATATGACAGTTGCACTTGGTCCCCACATGGCCAGCTTGCACGAGCTGGATAGAGAAGAGGATAGCTTGAGTTTTTACCTTTTACTTTCTCCTTTTACGTTAGTAAATCCTCCTTAGTATGCATTAGAATTTAGACAAACCAGAATGTGCTCAAATGTCCATAATTTTTTCCATTTGATCAATACTCCCCCTCAAGTTGAGATTTTGGAATCACCCGAAAAATCTAAACTTGGAAGAGAGAGCTCATTAGTATCACCTCATTAAAAATCTCAATGTGGAAAACCACGTGGGACAAAACCACATTAAGGGAAAAAGAGTATGAACTAATGAGCTAGGGGACATTTGATCATGGAAGCGTCAAGTCCACAAGTCCAAGTTTTTCACAAATGTGTTTGCAAACCTTTGAGACTTACGGCTTTGGTGAAGATGTCCGCGAGCTGATTCTCACTCTTAGTATAACATGGAAGAATAACTCCTTCTTCTATCTTCTCTCGAACCTTGTGGCAATCTATCTCGATATGCTTGGTCATTTCATGAAACATGGAGTTAGTGGCTATGTGTATCGCAACTTGATTATCACAATGAAAGGTAATAGGCTGGTCTTTTTTGATCCCAAAGTCTTTGAGGAGAGTCTTGAGCCAAGTCAATTCATTGGTGAGCTTTCTCATAGCTCTATATTAAGCTTCTGCACTTGAACGTGAGACTACCTTCTGCTTCTTTGTCTTCCAAGTGACCAAATTTCCACCAATAAACGTACGAAACCAACGTAGTAGACTTCCGATCAATCCTATCTCCAGCCCAATCTGCATCACAATAACAAAAAATTTATGTGTTTCCATTCCTTTCCAAACAAATGCCTTGACCCGGAGACCCTTTTATATTCCTCAAAATCCTTTCTACCATATTCCAATGATAAATCGTAGGCTCCTTCATATGTTGACTCACTTGGTTTAACGCAAAACAGAAATTTGGTCGTGTAAAAGTAAGATAGATAAGTTTTCCCACAAGTCTTCTATATTGTCCAACATCCGCAAACTTCTCCTCATCATTATCCACCTTTCCATTGACCTTGTAGCCATCTTCAAGAAGTGTTCTTGCTGCCTTATAACCAATTTTACCCGTTTCTTTTAATAAATCAAGTGCATACTTCCTTTGTGAAAGAAAGAGGCCGTCATCCGATCTGTACACTTCAAGACCAAGTAAGTACTTCAATTCACCAAGATCCTTGATATTAAAAGCCTTCTTTAAGAGTTCCTTTGCTGATTTAATACCTTCTTCATCATCCCCACTCACAATTAGATCATCAACGTAAACCAAAATTACTACCAAACCGTGAGAAGTCTTAAGAGTGAATAAGGTATTATCTGAATGAGACCTCTTGAAACCATTATCCATCAAGGTCAAACTGAACTTATGATACCAACCTCTTTGTGATTGTTTCAAACCATAGATAGGCTTCCTTAGTCTAAGAGTCTGTCCGGGTTTTCACAAATCTTCAAGTCCGGGAGGTGGAACCATGTATACTTCTTCTTCAAGTTCTCCTTGAAGGAAAAAATTTTTCACATCCATTTACCACAGATTCCATGATAGATTAGTGGTCAAAGAAAGCACAACCCTTACTGTGTTGATCTTAGCCACGGGAGCAAAAGTCTCCTTATAATCTTCTCAATACGTTTGAGAGAATCCCCGAGCAACTAAGCGAGCCTTGTATCTTTCAATATCCCTATTATTCTTGTATTTAATGGTGAATACCCATCTAGATGTGACTGCTTTGTTTCCTTTAGGAAGATCCTCAACATCCCAACTATAGTTCCTTTCCATTGCTCCTCTTTCATCTTCAACCACATCAATCCAAACCTTCTTGTCCTTAGCTTCTTTATAACTCTTTGGAATCTGATTTTCTTCCATCTTTACAAGAAAGGCTTGATGAGCTTCAGGAAAAATGTCAATGGAACAAACACTTTGTTTGGGATGAGCAACTGCTTGATTATTGTAGTAGACTCTTGTATTCTTCCAATTTTCGGGTCCACTTCTAAGCCTAGAAGTCCTCCTTAAAGGCTGAATAGGTTTGACCACTTCTTCTTCAACCATTTTTTCTTCCTCTTGTATCTTGAATAGGCTCTTCCATTTGAGCTTGAGAAGGTTCTTGAGTGGTTGTGCCTTCTTGAGTATCTCCATTACCCTCTTTGTTTGATGGAGCATTACTTTTTCTTGAATCCTTGAATTTATTATTACCCAAATGATTCAAAAGAAACCGCAAATTGTTTGCTAAATCCGATGGCCTTACTACCTCCTCTAGTCCCTCTCTTTCTTTCTTGTCATAGTATCCTTGGTCCTCAATAAATTGCACATCTTTAGATATAAAGGTCTTGTTTGTAGACGGATCATGACATTTATATCCTTTTTGCCTTGTTGAGTACCCAAGGAACATACACCTAATGCTCTTAGCCTCCAACTTTTTTCTTTGTTCACCTGGAACATACACAAAACACACACACCCAAACACCCTTAGGTGATCAATAGAAGGTTTAGTTTGATTAAGTACCTCAAATGGAGAAGAGTCTTGTAAGACTCTAGTTGGAATTCAGTTGATAAGATAACATGAAGCTAAGACTGCATCTCCCCAAAACCTCTTTAGAACATAAGCTTAAAACATCATAGCTCTTGCTACTTCCATAAGATGTCGGTTCTTTCTTTCCGCCACTCCATTTTGTTGTGGTGTGTGAGGACAACTCGTTTGATGTAATATCTCATGTTTGTTAAGATGATCCCTGAATCTTTGGCGTGTGTATTCCCCGCCATTATCAAATCTAAACACTTTGATCTTAACATTAAATTGGATGGTAAAATAGTTATGGAAATTCACAAATGCTTCATACACTCTATCTTTAGATGGAAGCAAAGTAACCCAAGTATACTAAGAATTTTCATCTATGAATGTCACGAAATACTTGTGTCTATCTCTAGATATGCAAGGTGAAGTCCAAACATCAGAATGTACTAAGTCAAAGCATTTTTCATAGATAATAGATGACTTTGGAAAAATAGTTTTACAATGATTGCCAAGAATGCATGCTTCACAAGTTGAATGATCAAAGGCAACATTAGGTAATATTAAATTTAAAGCACGAGAGTGAGGATGACCTAGTTCTAGCATGCTACAATACACTTTTATTATTAGAAGAAAGGAAAGACTTTAAAGCTACTGAATTCGAGTGCTTTGAGGGTGCATGATCGAGAACATAAAGCTCATCTTCGGTTTCTTCTTAGCCCAAGATTCTACCATTCTCAATATCCTGGAACTTAACGTCATTAGGACTAAAGATAACATTGCATTGGAGATCATTAGTTGCTCTTTTAACAGAAACTAAGTTAGATTTAAACTTAGGAATGTAAAAGGCATCACTTTTCTTGTTAAATAGATTCAAAGAACCGGTTCTTTCTATTGGAATTCCTTTACCATCGACTATAGTAACCTTCCCAACCATCTTATGATCGAAGTTTTCTAGCAACATAGCATTTCTAATCATATGATGAGAAGCACAAGAATCTACCACAAGTTTATGATCAACATTCGCATTTAATTGAGATGTTAAGTAAGAGATACCGAGTTTAGATGCATAAGCCTTGATGAGATCCTCCAAGTCACTCTTCTGTACATACTCCATTGAATTATGTAAGGCCAGTTCATTTTTGTGGTTTGAGGAGGTCTCGGCTACATCTTTTCGTTGAGAAATTTTGGCGGATTTAGACCCTTTGATCTTTGCCGGTTTCAAATGGGGATGGAGAATCCAATACTTCTCTTTGGAATGACCTCTCTTTCGGCAATGTTCACACACAAAACTCCTCCTATCCTCAGCCTTGAAGACACCCTTATGAGCAGCCACGATCTCTTTTCTTCCACAGAATAAACCCATCGATCCTTCTTCCTTTTGAACTCGTGAGCAAACCTCTTCAAAACTTGGAAGCATAGGCTCTCTTAAAAAATTTTTTATCACCTCATTCTAACTAGGATTCAGATTCAATAACAGCCCAAAAGTCTTATCTTGCTCTCTTCTTTCATTTAGAATCTTAAGATCTATAGTACTAGGCCTTAAAGCATCTAACTCACTCCATAAAGATTGAAACTTTCCAAGATACCTTTTGAAGTCTGAACCCTCTTGAATCATCTCATTGATGGCCTTCTTAATCTCATTATGCGGCTGAGGTTAGACACATCTCCATACAAACTCTTAAGAGTGTCCCAAAGGTCCTTAGTCGTCTCACAATATAAATAGGCTTCAAGAATCGATGGATCTAGGCTGTTTTGAAGCAAACCGAGATAAGCTTAGATTTTGAACAAAAGTTGCAATATTTTGATAGGAATCCGAGAGAAAAGAGAGAGATTTAGTGAAAAGAGTCTCTGATTTTAAGAAAAAAAAACAAAATCTTAGAATAAGAAACCATTTTTCTCAAATACCATGTAAGAAAATAAGAAAATAATGAAGGTTTGATGATAAGAATTGAATGATTTTATATACTGCTTTCCCTTAATATTTTGCATATTAATTTTTGCCAAATTAGAATTTCTAGCATGCGTGGAAAGTTTATACAAATAGACTTTCTATCTTATATCATATTTTTTTTATTAAGCATGACTATGTACATAGTCGGTATACATCTATTCCATTTTCCTTGTTGGTCTATCATGGTCGTGTTATGCTTGTTCTTATTCTTTTTACTACTTAGTTGTTTAGTTTGATCTATGTCCTGATATCTAACATTCTACTTTTTTGCCAATATACCTTACACTTTTATTTCTTTTGCTATCACTCCCTTGTAGGACATGGACCTGTTATTTAGGTTCATACAGATTCGCCGAGACATTGGTCGCCCCTCTCGTTATGATTTTCTTCCTTTTTTCTTGCTGAGTTAAGAGGGCACTTTTCTTCTTGGTCAGCAACGGAAAAGGAGACAGTCTTCTACTTCTCATCGTTGACTAGGCAACCATGGGAAAATCGGCTTAACTGGTTTGCCGAAGTTGATTATTTGTACTGCCAGTTCAGCCTATGAGGTAGACATTGGTTTGGCTTGGTCATTGATTTAATTAGAGGGTCTATCTCGGTTTTAAACCCAAGCCGAGGATTATTTTCTTTTTTTGATATCGCCTTTGTTGTTTCACCAGTGTCCATTTTGTTACGTTATCTTATAAGGAAGCATGGTAATTGTTGCGCGGTTGTTTAAAGGAAACAAAAGGCAACGAAGCTTTAAATTTATAAAAGCCCGTTTCCTAAGAATCACACAATCCGCAAGTGCACGGACATGTCATCGTAGTACTTTGGGGTCGAACCACAAGGAGTAAACCTTAGCTAGTTACAACTTAACTTTGGGAATACA
>OVAN01009505.1:0-16853 GCA_900406275.1 Anastatica hierochuntica | reverse complement strand
TAAGATCTTGGTTAACTCTGGTGGAGCTTTTTGATCTTCAATTAGACTTGAGTAAACCAAGTTAGCAATCCGGTGCTGATGCCTCCTTGACTGTGATCTAGTAACAGGTCCATTAGCGAAGATAAATGGATCTGATTCTTCATCTTCTGTCGCCAACTCCAAGTCCTCTTCATCTTCACTATCACTTAGCTCCAGCCCAGTCTCAGTCTCTTGAGCATCCTGTATTGCATCACTTGTGAAGCCTGGGAGCAGACTTGTGAAGCCTGGGAGAAGACTTGTGAAGCCTGGGAGCAGACTAGAGAAGTCTGGAAGCAAACAAGAGAAGTCTTGTAGAGGATTGATGCAACTTGGTGAAGTCTGGTAACATAATGGTTAAGTATGGTGCAGTACTCGTGGTAAAGGCTAGTAGAAGAGACTACCAACGAGTGATGAGTCAAGAATGGACAACGCCCAAGTTGGAGAATTTTGAAATTATGTGGGTTTATGTCTATACAATTAACTTCTCTAATTGATATTTATCCTCTAAAGCCTAAGAGGTTTAGGGTTACTTGGTTTATGGTCACTCACACACACACACATATTATATATATATATATATATATATATATATATATATTTGTGTGTTGTTAACAAGTGTAGCCACCAAGAAGAGAAAGGAGACCAAAAAGAAAGAGAGAGCATATACACAAGTGGAAGACAACAAGGAGAAAGAAGAAGAAAAAAAGAGATCATAAGGAAGATGAAACTATATCATTAAGGTAAATGGTTTATTTGATCTAGTCGCTTCATTGTTTTCTATTGTTATTCTCTCACATGAAACTCAAAAAGGGAAATGCTTAGAGCATTGTTGTAATCTTTGATTGATAGTGGAAGGTTGTGGGAGGCGGATCCTATCCGAGATGTTTAGGTTTGAGGCCGAGAACTCGGTGAACAAATATCTCGTGTCGTTAGGTTCAAACCAATCTCAAAGATAAAAAGATGCAAGCATTAACTCAGATTCAACAATTATAAAATAGATAATCAAGATGTTTGAAAAATATCCAAATATCTATATGCATCAATTTGTAATTGTATGCCATTGTTGTACTACAAAGGGACTCGAGAGTGGTAGCGATTTGGTTGACGTGTACAACTCATATGCCCTAAATAGCTCCTTTTATATAGGACTAGAGGTTATTTCGCGCTATGCGCAGACTTTGTTTTAAATTATTGTACTATCACTATAGTTTTTGTGAAAAAATCGTGAATTTAGTGAAAAATAATATCTAACTTTTGTAATGAATCTTACTGATTTTAAAATAGTTTAAATTAAATAAATAAGTGATATAAATTGTTGAGTGTCAAATCACTTTGAGGAAACTAAATTATGATTCATATCTTTAAGCATACAAGTAATCAAAAATCTACACAAGAAAGGTTGACTCAATTAAATTTTCATCAGAGTAATGTTTAGTACTACATTCACTATCATATTTCATCTTACAATCTTTTTTCATCTCAAGCCTCCGTACACTATTCTAATCCACACACTTCGAGAGAGTAGAAAATAACTTATACTCTAAAATATAAACTCACTAAAATCATAGAGATGAGATCCTACATTTACACATCATAGTTTGCCTTGTCATATTTTCTTCCTTTTAGTTAAGTCTTTGAAACATTAATCATTAAAGTATTTTAATAAGAAGTCTACTATTTTAAAACATAATATCTGTATATTGGTATTCAAAAGAAATGCCATGATCCATGATCTTCTAAAATATTTATATTGATGAACTCCTCTCACTATATGTTCTTTGAAAAGAAAGAACAAACAAATTTAATATATATATATATATATATATATATATATGCACGTTCATGAGGAGTCAAACATGTTAAATGAAAGACAGAACATGAAATTGAAAACCAAATTTAGAGTAGTGAAGACAAATGACAGTCATTAGTCATAGAACCTTAAATTACATTTTCTGAGCGCTAACATCTTATAGTCCTATGCTTAGTGCGTCACTCTTTTTTCTTTACTGCATGTATGCATTGCAACATTATATATTATGAATATTCTACCATGTGAAATTTTATAAAGTGCAATGACTCTTTGTTCTTTCACTTTTAAAATGATGAATATGACTCCCATTTGCGTTCATTGATATCTTCTTCTTGGTTTTCATCTTCCTCTTCTTCGTATGGTTTTAAAGCGGGAGCTTTGAACTTTGCAAAACTAACCCAAGCATTGTAACATTTTGTACGGTATAAGAAACACTTATCCATAACACATGCACCCTTTCTAATTTTCAATTTTCCAATTCCCTTTGATATCTCAAAATCAATGGAAGCTTGCCACAAACAAAGTAAAGAACGTAACAATACAATCGATTAAAATTTTAGAGAAATCGTTAGTTCTTTGGACGAATTAGTCTGAAAAGACTTACTTTCAATAACAACATACATGTCGAGGGCTGGCTGATATATACTACGCGATATTCATGAGAAAGGAAATTAATAATTACAGTTTCCATGGCCAATATCAGAAATAATGTATACATCTCATCATTTGCTTGGATGGATAAGAATTAGATCACGATCATGAATTATTATGTGACTTAATCTTTGGAATAAGCTTTAAAACATTGTTCCAAGTCATAAAATCATATGTTTCTTTGGACATTGTTGCTTTAGAAGAAGGAAAGAAAGTAGGATATCACATATGAGAACTATGATAATCAGAGACCATAAATCCAAGTCGCTTGATTTGTTCCACCTCTTAAGAGTCAAACATAACTTGATCAATTCTATCTATTTGACGTGTTGTCTCGATCCCGTAATCTAAGATCTACCAGGACATGAAATTTAAGTAAAGAAGTCAAAAATGAAGTAATGAATTTGAGATATTACATATTAGAAATGCTATCATTGGGGCTGCTTACTAATATCATATTCGAGAGCAATTGATGATATTTTTAGCTCCAATTATTATTCTCATATTTCTTTGTTTCTCAAAGTAGCTCATTAGTTTAATATTCATAAATAGTAAGCAAGCATTTTAACAATATTTATTCACGCCATATATAAATATAAAATCATGTTTAGTAAATAATGGCACCACTAACAAAATATGGTAATCTCATATATATATTTACATAGTTTGAGACCAGTTCTAAGCTACATAAGCAGAACACTTTAAAATTTCATAATAGCTTGATCGTACCTGATGTTTACGAACATAGTTAAACATTTCTTAAATCAACTTGACACTTTCTCCGAAATATTGGTCTATGATTGCAATTGAAAGAGATACGGAGCTCTAGACCAATACTAAACTACAGAAGTAATTCAGTTTAAAATATGTTGAAACTTGGACCTAACTGATGTTCATGTACATAGTTAAGCTCTTTTCAAGCATAGTAGAACATAATACAACAGTAAGCCACACTCTGCAAAAAAAAAGACAACATCAAGTAGCAAATAACATCTAAGTATTCTGTGATTGGTAGACACATACTTCATTAACATACATTTTTTTCTCATAAAATAGTATAGTATAAGGGTCGTACCCATTTTTCTAGAGTTAACATTGTATCTTTCACTTTAGATAGCACTTCCACTATATGGTTCTACAACTTATATGTCGTTTCCATTCATTTGGTGATTGCTTCCTTGTTCCACATGATCTACACTTGCGCTCAACCCTGAAATCAATAGTTTTAAGAAACAACTGGTCTCATCTATATAATAAAGAATGAACTAATAAAGGAAACCAAAGAATTAACTACCAAAGCCTAGGTTTAGTTTATAATGTTTAAAAAACAATTATATGGTAGACAACACGAGAATTTTTTGTGGTGTCAGAACAATTAGGAAAGGATGCATTCATTTGTAAATAGTTTTTTGTGGAAATAAAGTTTTACATTCCAACAAAAAGAACACCAAAATTATTATTAATTTTTGTTGTGTAACTTCAATAAAGAGATAAAAAAAAACTTGTTCTAGTGAGGGGATTTGAAAAGCAAGGATAATAGCGTATAATAATTACACATGTAATTCTACAATATAGGCCCCTTCCTTGCCATTGCAGACTATTTAGATATCATTAGCCAGTTGAGATTGTTGTTGTTTTTTCCGTAAACATGCCTTGTAAAGATTGAGTCATAGACAATTTTCAATCAATGAATTAGAAATAAAGTAATGCAAAGAAAGGTATATTAGTGAAAATCTCAAATGAATTAAACACAAACACGTTATGCAATTATGAGCAAGTGATATAGCTTCAAAATTACCAATCAGTGAAACTCAAAACTCTAAAATCCCTAGAATTGCGTCAATTGGAAAGAACCTAGAGTTATTTCGAATGTTCTTTGAAATAGCTAAAGCGTGAAATTGTTACATGCAACTTTCTGGTGATCCATTTGAATTTGCTTTGATCCTACTTTTGCTGCAGGCACCATCTCAGGTTTTGGCAACATATTATTTAGAGCTTTTATCTAGTTTCTGCTCCTGTTTTATTTATGTAAGGTGAACACACATAGAGGAAGACCTTGTCCCTAAATGAAGACGCGGTGCTGATTCTCTCAGCATATGTAGACGTAGGTTTCATAAGAGATGCTAATTGGACGAGCTTTTTAGAAGGCAAAATCAATTTTTTTTGTTCTTTTGTGGTACCATAAATTTGACATTATGTGTGAGATATGTGTTTCTGTATACTCTAGAATAAGAATTGAACAATGAATAAGTTATTAAAAGTTGGAGAAAATAGAGGAGACAAAAAACAACCATAAAAGTGAAGTGAGAGAGGGTAAACAAAACGCTAGAGAAGAGTTTGCTATTATTTGGTTTACGAAGAGAGATTTGTCATGTGGTAATGTCCTAAACTATTTTATTTGGATGAGGTATGAATCTTTAGAAACTTCAATTAGTTTTTATTTATAAATAACAAGATAGCTTTTTTTGAAATACGTAATATATCTTATATAGTAATTGAAGAGACAGAGAGAGAAAGTAAGTGTAAAAGTGATGATTTGTCGATCAAAGAGTAATTTAAGGGCCACATAATAAAAGTCTACTAATCAAAACATTTCAATTAATTTAATATGCCACAGTGGAAATCTATATAGTTATTATTAATTTTTAAATGTAAGTAGTATGTTTATGTTACAAATTTCATCCAATTATACATTTAACTCGTTTACAATTATCTTATTTAATATATATTTATGGTTAATATTTATTTAAAAAAAGTTTAAACTATGGCTGGCTTGAACATATATCATGAAAACTTATAACTTTGATTTTTGAAATAAAATGAATCGACAACGAATTGTTCAGTGTTTGTTTCTCAATTGGTTTTTAATTTAATTTTGAAAATATATTAAAATGATAAAAATTTTAAAAATTTAATGGATAAAGATGATATTGCTTTATTTAAAAAGATTTCATAAAAAATTGTTACAACCCGATTTCGTAAATAATTTAAAAGTTGTTACAGATTTCGTAAACTCAATACACATAACACATTAAATATCTTTAAATAATATGTTGGTTTCTCTCACATCGATTGTGAGAGTTTTGAAGAGCAAATTTACAGTATAAAGTAGGCTTCATATACCCAACTACAAAACATATTTTGTAATATGTTCGGTATTAAGAAATCGAACCAAATAATATTTAATTTTTCAATTAACACGAAGGTTTGACATGTTTTAAAACATAAGAATTTTTGTATTATTTGGTTTATTTTCTTGGATGATTCGAGTCAAAACCAAACCGTTTGGTATTTCAATTTTCAGCTAAAATTTGAAAAATGAACCTGAAATAAAATGAACCGCCCTCGAACCGAGAAATGATCAATTTCTATATGGTCCCTATTAGTCCCACTCGAAATTCATGGACAAAAGAACATAATTGATCTGAATCAAAAGTTCGAATGTTCAGCTCTACTTTTGTATTTAAAACACGTCTAGTTCTACTTTTATATTAAACATAATTGGACATTTGTACCAGAGACATGATATTATATTAATATATGTTTTTTATTTAAAACTTTCAAAATTTTAGACATGTACTATATATAATTTATCTTTCTATTAAAAAACACCTATAGATATTAAATTTTCCAAAAATTTAGTTAGCATTAATTAATAAAAGTATATTGAAAATGTAAAAATTTGACTTTGGTTGAACTATCAAATAAAGTTAGAAAATTAATTATTATTATTTTTGGATACAAAAAAGTCTCTTCTCTTACTCAAGCAGAGGTGGAAAATTAATCATTTAAAAAGAGAAGGTGTAAAATTTTGCTTGGGTTAACTACATACGGGTGAGTATTTCCAGTTGTTGGTTTTCTTTTTCCACCGCTGTACGACACCGTTTAGTCTGCTGGTTAAACCACAAACCCTTGCTACCTCCCGAGTCCTGACTACATTTTTTTTGGTGTATCGATTGGAAATAAAAAGTTGTTTCTCATCATCAGTGTCGATATACAGAAATGTGGTCGTTAATCGTCAAAAGTTTTCGAAGCAGATCCGTTAATCTCTGTCAAAGCCGAATAAAAATCACAAGTCTGTTCGGTTCCCGTGATTCACTTTTGTCTTGGTGGGTCTCTCCAGTTCTAACCAGAAGCTTCAAAACAACCACTTTTGGAAAAATCCCCGATTTGGATTATTGTTGGAGTAGGACTCGAAGATTAAGCTCAGAGGCTGTAGCAGTGGCTGCCACTTCTGATGGACTTACGGTGGAGCGAATCATAGCTAGCCAGTGGCCGATATTAGATGAGAATGAGAGTGATTGGAAGAGCCACGCTTCGGCAATCGCCCAGTCTATTCAAGTCATCAAGAGACGCTTACAGGTCAAAAAGAGCAATCATATGGATCTTCTTGAGATAGATTTGTCACTCTACTTTTTTCGTTAGGGTTTTAGAATTTGCCTATCTACTTTTGAAGTTTACATATCATGTTTTGGCAGTGGAACAAACTCCTGGTGAGGTTGAAAGTGCTATCTTCCGAACTTAATAAGCCTGATCTTTGGAACGATCCAGTTCATGCTGGTAAGATAAGCCGGGAGCACGGATCACTCATGGGCAAAATGAAAAGTGTTTTGACTTTTGAGAGACAACTACTTGAACACATTGACATGTTAAAACTCGCTAAAGAGGAGAACCATTCAGAGTTAGAATCGGTGGGAGTTTCAAATCTAGGCATGTGTTCTGCAAGTTTCGGTTTGTCGTTTAAACCGACAGAGTTTCTAATCTAATTTATTTATAAACCATGACTCTTTTGTTTCTTTTGCAGGACACTTTGAAGGCACTGATGGACATGCGAAGAGTTTCCAAAGAGAAAGAACTTGAGGCTTTATTATCTGCAGAGAATGATCCTTGTTCCTGTTATATCGAGGTGACTAACAGACAGTATGCATGAGAGTTTTCAGTCTCCTAGTTCCTTTTGAAAAGCTATAAGGTTTGTTTAATAGGTTCAAGCTGGAGCTGGAGGAACAGAGAGCAACGATTGGGCATCAATGGTAATGCAAATGTACAAAACATGGGCTCAACGACGCAAGTACTCAGTCACTGTCGTTGATGAAATGCCTGGGGAGATGGCAGGAATCAAGGTTTGATTTTTTTATTATATTGAATTATTCATTGTATTTCAGGACCCGAAACTATGAACTCTTTTTCTATTCACATCATCAAGAGCTAAATATCATAGAGAGATTTAGTGAATTGTCAATCCAAAACCCGCCCCAACATTCTTTAGCTAACTGATTTGATTGTAGTTTCTGAGCTTTCTCTCACAGCTACCACTACAAACCACCTAGGCTAATTCTGCTTTTATTCACTATTCACTGCTAAATCTCACCCTTCTGTTTAATAGCAATTGGTCAAATCTATAAATTTGATCCATTGGTATATAATTGATCCAATGTCTTGAACAGCGTGCGACAATCAAAGTGAGCGGTGAATATGCGTATGGATATGCTAAAGCAGAAGTTGGAGTTCATAGGCTGGTGCGTATATCCCCATTTGACAGTGGGAAGCGGAGGCACACTTCATTTGCGGCGGTTGCAGTGATTCCAATTCTAGGTGATGGGTCGACCCGGGTGCAGATCAATGAATCGGATCTCCGGATAGAGCGGTTTCGTTCTGGAGGGGCCGGTGGACAGCATGCTAACACGACGGACAGTGCTGTAAGAATCATTCATATACCAACCGGCATAACTGCAACTTGTCAGAATGAAAGGTCTGCTTTATAGTCTCACTTTTTTTCTGTTTTTCTTTCCGGTTTCAATGAATTTATAAAACGGTAGGATCGAATTTTGTGTGATTCAGTTCAAAAAAAGGTTCTGTTCTGTTCAATTATAAATAAAATATAAATACATGTTTAGTATCATGTTAGGTAACTTTGGTTTAAAAGACATACTAGTTTACTTTACACTAAATTTGATATCAGTTTGCTTGTTTGTATAAAAACTTTATTACTGTTCAGTGAAAGCCAAAGTTTTGATTGGTTTCATTTGGATTTTATGCCTGTCCCTGAAATTGGTATGCAGGTCGCAGCATATGAACAAGGCTTCAGCAATGGCGGTGCTGCAATCACGGTTGGACCAACTGGAGATGGCTCGTCAATCAGCAATGAATGCTCAACATACACAATCTCTAACTGAGATAAGCTGGGGAAATCAGATAAGAACTTATGTTCTCCATGTATGTAAATACCAAAGTCACACATTTTCCGCTGGAATTTGAGTTTACCGAAAACAATGAGAATGTGAGAGAATTCTTTTGTTATTGCAGCCGTACAGAATGGTGAAAGATTTGAGGACAAACTACGAGGTCTCTGATCCTGACTCGGTTCTTGAAGGAGACTTAGATGGTTTCATCTTGAGCTTCTTATCTTCTTCTTTGGACAAAAGCGATGCCGAACATTAAATCCTTTTTGATATTTGTTTACATGGTTGTCTTAAGATACTTCTTATGCTTACTACTTAACTCTGAAAGGATTACACACTGGCCCTCAAGTGTTGTATTCATTATAGAATATTTCGTCTAGATTATGTATCCACTTATGGTAATCCAACGGCCAGTGATTTTAAGATGAATCCCTGATTTAAAATCTTGATAACCTTTAGAGAAATTTTGGAAAAATGTCTTTTTGTGGTTTTAAATTTAAAAAACACCTCTTTCTTCTTTTCTTTTTTTAACTACAATTTTCTAGATACTAATTTACTAAAATACTCTTATTAAAGCCAAATAATAATTTGTATATATTTAGAGTTAAAAATTATACATTATTTACAGAGATTTTTTGTTTGTATTGATGGACATCTACTTAGTGATATCATTAGAATACCTAATGGTGTTTCGACATATGAGTATCAAGTTGATTTATTGTCACGAAACAATGTCGCTAAGCAATTTAACTTGAATCTTGAATGCCTCAAGCAACTGATGTATCCAGCTGATGCAATACAGACTGGACAAATAGCTGAATTAGAGCTAAGTGATAATGAAAATGAATGTGGCGATGAGAGGGAGACAGAATTGGCGATTTCAGAGTCTGAAGAAGCCCAAAATCCTTTTGTTTTTAGTAATGGGTCGGTTACCAGATCTTAAACAAGAAGGCTTCAGGACCAGATTGCAATATTGGTTTATTCAGAACCAATTCAGATTTCAGACAAAGAAGCAAACCAAGATTTAATTAAGACTTTTAACCGTTCGGTTTTCAGCCTTAATTAAATCGAATTTATCTAGTTGGTTTTAGACTTCGTTTATTTTCTTATTTTAGGGCCTAATTTTAAGTCCAATTTTTAATAAGGGGGTCGATTTTCCTAACTCCTTTTGAGAAAGAGATTTCGAAATCCCTTAGGGTTTTTAGACTATTTAAGGCTTTGTAGTTTCAGATTTTAGGATCATCCAAGTTTTAAGCAATAAAAGTTTTCTAAGTTTTCTTTCTCTTCTAAAAGAAAGTGAATCCATTGTTCATCTTGAACAAAACATGTTGCTAAAGAGTTAATTCTCTAAAAGCCTTCTGTTCTAGATCCTTAAAAGAGTTAATTATATAGATCTGAACAACAATCTCTCCTTGTTTCTTCCCATCGAAAATCCTATACAAATTTTCGCAGACTTTTTCACAAAACTCTGATATGAAAAGTTCTATTTTCTCGTTCAAAAGATCCAGGGTTGCATCACCAGCGAAGATCACATGTTGCATTTGCCATGTTGCGGTATTCAGGAGCGCCAATCATAATTGCCACATTTTGTGGGAAAAAAATCTCCTATACCACTCTATGATCTCTATGTCACTATTATTGTGATATTCCCATTACACCCTTAATGAGAAAGTCTCTCACTGAAATAGAGGGTTTGTTTCTTCATCCATATGAGATACTCTTGGTCAATTAAAAGGTTTGATATCTAACAAATTTAAATAAAATAAATAAATAAAACAGACCAGTTTCCTAAATCGTTTCCTCCCTCCCTCCTAAGAGTTAAGCTCTTCTTCGATCTCTTCTTTCTCACCTCACCGTCAATCTCGCCGTTTCTTACCTCCGGCGACGTCGCACTTGCAATCGGATTATTCTCCTTTTTGCTGAAACTGGGTAAGTTTCTTCTTACTTTATATTAGATTTGGAATTCATGTAAATTAGGGATTAGATATGAAATTGGGAAAAATTGCTTGTTTGGGTATGCACATTTGGTTGATAATCACATTTTATGTGACGATGAGGTATTTGCATTGGTAATCTCGAGTGTAATCATGTTGAATCGTAATGAATCGAGCTTAAAGAATTAAGAAATCCGAACTGAAATCTCATATTTTTGAAGAAGAAACGAAAATAGGACAACAGGTAAAATTGATACAACTTAGAGAAGTAGGACAACTAGTACAAAAGGTACAACTGAGAGAAGTAAGACAATTGTGTGGTTGTTAATTCTGTTGTGTTATATTGTATTAACAGGACGCGAAGAAGAACATGCACACAAACGTGCATTTTGACTACGGAGGGTGCTATTCAGAAGAGCATGAATGGATTTCAAGAAATTCTCTATATGCTATAGCGCTAAAGAAATTCTCAAAATATTACTTGATTGAGACGTGGGCTATGGCATATTACAGAACAATTTATCTGGTGTCGCATGTTTCTGATTGGATTATTCCTGATCATGTTCAACAATTGGTCGCCTTACCGCCGGAGTATACTACTAAAAAAGGAAGAACTCAAGAAGCGCGATTTCCATCAACCGGAGAACGTCAAAGCCGGAAGAGGAGGAACAAGTTTGTGCCTGGCATAAACTTGGAGAGGTGGTTGCAGCCTGAAGAGTGAGGAAACTATTATTTGCGTTGTAATATTTATGAATTTGTATTTCTCAGATTTTCAAGACCTGGTACAACTAGGACACCTAAGAAGAAATTTGAATTTTAGTTTTTGTGTTCAACATATAGTCAAACCGATAATTAGTGGGTTATAAGGATTCATTAAACAATGAATCACAAATTTAGATGGAAAAACTAAAATTTATCATTTCACCTTACTCATGTTGGTGGTTTCACGAAAAAGACTTCTTATAGTATAAGGAATACTATTGGTGGGTTTAAACGTTCATATAAGGAAAAATTGTGTAAACTATAATATTGTAAAAATTGTATCACAAAAACCTTTAAACGAATGATTAATAGTGGAAAATCATGTGGTCAACTAAAATTTAATATCTCACCTCATGGTACAACTAGAAATACACAAAAAACCTAAAAAGTACATCTATGTAGGTGAATGTACAACTATACAGCTGAAGGACAACTATGTAGACTCTGTCACATACAAAAACAACCACGTGACAAAATCTATATTTAAATAATAATATTTTTTTTTATCAATATCCCTTATAAGTAGTTTTTAACCCTTTCTCTATTTCTTCAACTTTTTTCGCCGCCTCATTCTTCCTCAACCTAAGGTTTTCATTTCTTTAGAAGAAGAGAAAGAGCAAACAATTTGACAAGGTAAACCGTACACCCTATTTCTCTCTAATTCCTCTAGTTTGAGCTTTTTTTGGTCCTGGGTTTTGTGTTTTCCCTCTAATTCCTCTAGCTCGAGTGCACCACCCAGGAGAATCGAGGAAGAAGATACTACAAGTGCCCCTTAACTAAGGTAATTTGCTTCAGTTGTTCCACTTGTTCCAGTTATCCCTATAATTTTCTTCGGTTGTTCCAGTTGTTCCGGTTGTCCCCTTTTTCGTTTAGGCTGCTAGTGGAGACGACCACGACCGTGATCACAAAGTTAAGTGGTGAGATCATGCTGTCGAAGAGGAGTTTGAACGCATTTTGATCTCTCTACGTCGACAAGAGGAGTCACTTCGCGAGTCAATCCGCCAGATGCATGAGGAAATTTGCAACCTTAAGGAGCTCTTAGCCCATACAGATGGCAAGATTTCTAGGCTCAAAGAGTTACTTGCTCAGTGGTAGATTGTAGTTTATGATGATCATGTATGCGGCTGAAGATCTTGTTGTCTTATTTTCCCAAAGGATCTTCAAACTATGTATTTCGATTTAACGACATTCTGTTTTATTCTGTTTCAAATTATGTAAGACATTAATGTTTCTTCTTTTCCTATATATCAGTTGTTCTAGTTGTCATAGTTACTTATATATCAGATATATCAGTTGTTCCCAAAATAAAATATTAGTTTAACAATGCATGCTCTCTCATCGAGTACCTAATAGGCACTCCATTGACCACAAACCAGCACTCTTGTCTCATCTCCGTGTTCACTGTCCTTACCAATAAAATCCACATGCCTTGTAACATGTGGTTTGACTCTTTAGGCATGCGGAACACATGCTTAAACTGACGATGCCTTATGAACCATTTCAACTCCTCAAGAAATTTCTCCACATATTGCACCGTCGAAGTGACTTGGCACCTAGTTGGTATCTTACAGGTCTTGATGTATTTCGTTGGGGGAGAAGAACATCTCCTCTGGTGGCAGTGGTTGGGAATCATCAACATTATCATCTGAACTATCCTGTAAATTCAAAAACATAAATTAGATTCAGGTAGTTGTCCCACTTGTACCAAACCACAAAACAATTCAGTTGTCCCACTTGTTTCAAACAAAAAAACAATTCAGTTGTCCTACTTGTCCCAAACCACAAAACAATTCAGTTGTCCTAATTGTCTTGGATGTACCTGACTCATGTTTTCCCCAACTTCAAGGTTTTCTTCTAGTCGCTTTCCTGCTTCTTCATCAACGTGTTGTTCTTCATCTTCCTCTTCATTATTCCCTTCATCGTCATCGTCTTCTCCTTCTTCTTCCTCATTTTTCTTTTCTTCTTCTTCATTTTCATTATGTTCTTCTCCCACTTTCTCTTCTTCTTCAACCGCTGATTTGGAAACAATGGCATCTTCATTTGTTGTTGTTGTCTCCTTAGAAGCCAAATCCTTCTTCTTTTTCTCCTTAGAGTAAGTTAACTGACGAATCCCTTTACCATCTCGTATTGTAACCATTGCTGTCAAAAAGATTGAAAAATGAGATGAAGACTCGATTCTAGAGGCTTTATTCCGATTTCAATAACTCGATTTCGTCTAGAGCAACAAAGGAAGGGGAAGAAATGTTTTTTGTTTTTCTGAGTTTTTTGAGCAACACAGCTCTCATTCAAGGCGAATTAGGGTTTAATTGGATCGGGACGAGTTTAAGATGGATGGGTCATTGAGAGGTTGGGTATGTAATTCTACAAATATATGCTGGGTTTTTAGACTTTTACATATACAATTATTTAAAAAATTGTTTACGAAAAGCAAAAACATTACGGTGGCAGTTATGATTTTTTTTTCTCAGTTTGTGGCAATAGAGACATTGTCCCGGTATTCAGCCTCTGTACTGCTGCGATTCACCACCTTCTGTTTTTTTATTTTCATGAAATAATTGTCACCAACAAACGCATACGTACTAGATATAGATCTGGGTGAGTTTAGACAGATTGCCCAATCGATATTTGCAAATGAACGAAGANNNCTGCCCAAGATTTCCTTTTATGTATCCGAGAATCTTTTGTGTTGCATGCATATGAACATCAATTGGTTTGGACAAAAATTGATTTAGCTTGTTAACTGCATAAGTCAAATTAGGTCTAGTGATGGCAAGATATAGTAACTGAAAAGTTCTGTTTTCTTGTTCAGAAGATCCAGGGTTGCATCAAGTGGTATCAGAGTAATCTGAACACAGAAACCTGAGTGATTTTCCTTCTTATTCTGCGAATTTTTTTTCGGTTTTGGGGTTTTAATTTTTTCGTTTCTTTTCTATCTATTTTCTTAATTTTGCAAGGCTTTTTGATACATAAAAAACTTATAAAAAATCGACAAAAACAAAGAAAAAGGAAAAAGCTAAAAAAATCTGAAAAAGCTGAAGAGAAATCCAGCTTCTTGTGGTAAAGGGGTTGCAACTGTAACTTCCGCTACAAGTTTCAAGCCTTGCTATTTAATTCTTTTCTCTCTATCTTTCTGAAATTTGGGGATTTAGGGAATTGATTCTGAGGTTTGATTTGGCTTTGTCTTTGCTGAGCTTTGGATTCACGAATTTCAGAGTTTTTTTTTCAAAAATCGTGTGATTCAAAAGAGAGTTGTGAGGCTTCGGCTATCTTTTTCTAATCTAACAACGCTTTTTCGTGTTTAAGTGGTTTTATTTCAGGTTTTCGGACATAAAATTTTCGGCCAAGCAGATCTAATTGCCGATTTTTTTTTCTTCTGCGTTGCTGGAAATTTGTTAACTTAACAAGTTTCTTTGAGTTTTTGGTGATCTTTTGCAGGAAACATGTCAGGATCTGATAAGAATTCACAAAATCCCATGGATCCATCGCAACTCCCACCCAACAAATTATGGGTTGAGGCTATAGTGGCTGAAGTTCTTAAAAAGATGCAGAAAACTAACATTCATGATTCTTCTAACAGTGAACGTGATTTGTAGGAAACACAGGCTGCCCAAAAAGCAAAAGAAAAGCGAGATGAGAAGAAAATCATGGGAGATGCCATTCGTGCTGCTGTTTACTCGGAGGAAGAAGAGGATTTACTTGAGGATTTAGTTGAATACTCAACGCATAAGAGACCAGCTAATAGACGAGCTCCGATTCGCGATGAAAATATCATGTTGGGCCATTATACCCCACGGCGTGGAGGCCCGAGACCCGCTGACCATGGTGCACGGTGCGGAGCCCCACGGTAGGCTGAGGAAGCTGCAGTCGAAGATGGTTTGGGCAACCTTAAGCTCCGCATCCCACTGTTCGACGGAAAAACTGATCCCGATGCTTACTTGGAATGGGAAAAAAGAATGGAGAATGTCTTTGATGTGCAGAACTTTTCTGAACCAAAGAAGGTCAGACTAGCAGTTACGAAATTCAGCGGCTACGCTCTTCATTGGTGGGACCAGGTTGTCACCACACGACGCAGAACAGGAGAGAACCAAGTTGCTTCTTGGTTCGAACTCAAAATGCTTATGAAATGGCGTTTTATACCAGCTCATTACAATAAAGAGGTACATCAAAAATTTCGTAGATTAACTCAAGGACTAAAATTTGTTGATGATTATTTTCAGGAGATGGAAACTTTGATGATACGCGCTGGTGCCGATGAAGATGGGAACGCAACAATGGCACGATTTCAAGCTGGATTAAATCGTGACATTCAAGATAACTTGGAGATGTACGAATACAATGACGTCTAGGAGCTGCTACATAAAGCTAATCTGATCAAAAAGAGGCTGAAAAGGAGGTATACTGGCCAAAATTTTTCAAGCAATTTTCGGTCTCCCAGACCAGAAACTAATGGCGGCAAACCCAAGGAGGATTCAAAACCTTTCTCACGCGATGACAAGAGTAAACCTGTTACTAATCGTTCTCGTGATGTTAAGTGTTTTAGATTCCAAGGATTTGGACATTATTCAAGCGAATGCACCAACAAGAAGGCCATGTTAGTTCTGGACAGCGGCGAACTCGTGTCTGAAGGCGAGGACTCAGCAAACTTCGACGATGAATTGTTGGAAAATCCTGCCTATGGGAAGCTTATGGTCACCCAGAGATCACTTGTAGTCCAATTGACACCATCTGAAACCGAGCAAAGGGAGAATTCATTTCATACTCGTTGTTTAGTTTCTGATAAAATCTGTAGCTTGATTATTGATAGTGGAAGTTGTACTAAAGTTGCCAGTGAAAATTTCGTAGGGAAAACTGGACTTCCAAAGAAGAAACATCCCACGTCTTATAAGCTGCAATGGTTGAACGAAAATGGCGAGCTCAAAGTCACAGAACAAGTCTCGGTACAATTCTCTATTGGCCGCTACTCTGATGAGGTTCTCTGTGATGTTTTACCGATGGATTCAAGTCATCTTTTGCTTGGAAGACCATGGAAATTTGAAAAACGGGTTGTTCATGATGGTTTTAAGAACCGTTATTCGTTTCAGCATCACGATAAGAAGATCGTACTAGCGCCTTTATCACCACAAGAGGTATATGCTGATCAGTTGCATCTAAAACATCAAAAATCAGCAGCTGAAACTACTAGAGAAGCCGCGACAAACACATGTACGAAAGAGGTACTTCAAATGGCTAAGGTAAGTGAGGTTAACAAGGCAATGCATCTTTCACAGCCTATTTTGATGATTTTTTCGAAGGGACTAACAATCTCTGCTGAGCTTTCACCGGAAATTCCAAGTGATATTAAGAACTTATTGCAGGAATTTGCAGATGTTTTCCCTGAGGAAATGCCGCCAGGGCTACCTCCAATTCGAGGTATTGAGCACCAAATTGACTTCGTTCCAGGAGCTTCTTTTCCAAATAAACCCGCTTACAGAGCAAACCCGGAGGAAACGAAAGAGATGC
>OVAN01009504.1:0-16853 GCA_900406275.1 Anastatica hierochuntica | reverse complement strand
CTGTTTGATTTTGATTCTTCGTGCTACTCTTTGGTCTCTGTGGATTCGATCATGAACTACTACAACGTACATCTGTGCTCTTGCAGTGTTATCTCGGGCAAAAACGTGAGCATATCAAGTTTTCTATCACTGGTTAGTAGTGCACCCTTGCTCTTTAATTTTCTATGTGAAATGTTTGCATGAGTGGGGTGGATTCTTAGCATTCTAGGTGGATGTGTAGGGACCCTTTTCTTGGGTGGAGTTGCAACCCATGTCATGTTTGACACCGGGGCTACTCACTGTTTTGTAAGCCCTGAGATGGCTAAGACAGGAGGGTTCCAGAAGGAACCTGGGAAGAATTTTTGATTTGTTAAGCCAGCCGGTGGACAGACCATGCATACTGAAGGGATTATCCGAGATGTCCCGGTTCTAATCTGCGGAAAGAACATGCAGACAGACTTGGTGATTTGTCCAGTGGCAAACTATGATGTGATCCTTGGAATGGACTGGCTGGGAAGGTACAATGCCCATCTGGACTGTCGTCGAGGACGTGTTCGGTTTGAGACTGCCAAAGAAATCCTTAGTTATCAAGGAATAAGACCGATTACTAGAAGCTTGGTTATCTCATTGATCCAAGCAGAAAGAATGATTGAGAAGGGTTGTGAAGCTTACTTAACCACAATCACTGTTGCGGAAGTTGGTCTAGATGTTGAACTCAAAGATATTCTGGTGGTAAAGGACTTTGAGGATGTGTTCCAGTCATTGTCTGGATTACCACCAAAAAGGTCGGACCCATTTACTATTGAGCTGGAACCTAGAACAGCTTCAATCTATAAGGCATTGTATCGAATGGCTCCAGTAGAGATGGCTGAGCTAAAGAAGTAGTTGAGGGAGCTGCTGGAAAAGGGATTCATCAGGCCAAGCAGTTCACCTTGGGGTGCACCAGTACTGTTTGTGAAAAAGAGAGATGGTAGCTTTAGGCTATGCATTGATTACTGAGGATTGAACAGAGTGATAGTGAAGAACAAGTACCCTCTGCCTCAGATTGATGAGTTGTTGGACCAACTCAGAGGTGCTACTTGGTTCTCAAAGATTGATTTGTCCTCTGGATATCATCAGATTCTGATAGGAGAACCAGATGTTCGAAACACGGCCTTTCGGACAAGGTATGGGCACTATTATTTTGTGGTGATGCCCTTCGGTTTAACAAATTCTCCAGTGGCATTCATGAAGCTGATGAACAATGTGTTCAGAGACTGTTTGGATGAGTCGGTAATCATCTTCATAGATGACATCTTGGTCTACTCAAAGACTCAGGAAGAGCATGAGGACTATCTGAGAATTATGATGGAAAGACTACGGGAACAAAAACTGTTTGCTAAGCTGACCAAGTGCAGTTTTTGGCAAAGGGAAATCGGGTTCCTAGGTCATGTTGTCTCAAATAAGGAAGTATCTCTGGACCTTGAAAAGATCAAGGCAATTACAGAAGGCCACGAAATGCCTCAGAAATAAGGAGTTTTCTTAGGTTGGCAGGATATTGTAGAAGGTTTGTGAAGGGTTTTGCAAGCATGGCTCAGCCAATGACTAGACTGACTGGGAAAGACGTCCCCTTTACCTGGTCAGAGGAATGCGAGAAGTGTTTCTGTAGGCTAAAGGAGATGCTTACAAGCGCTCTAATCCTTGAGTTGTCGAGACCAGAGGTACCTTATGTGGTGTACACAGATGCATCACGAACTGGATTGGGTTGTGTACTGATGCAGGAAGGAAAGGTCATTGCCTATGCATCAAGGAAGTTAAGGAAGCATGAGGGAAATTATCCGACTCATGACCTTGAGATGGCGGCAGTAGTGTTTGCCTTGAAGATTTGGAGATCTTATCATTAAGGTCGGAAGATCTAAGTATTCACTGATCATAAGAGTTTCAAGTACATCTTCACTCAACCAGAGCTGAACCTTAAGCGGTGGAGATGGATGGAAATGGTCTCTGACTACGATTTAGATATAGCTTACCATCCTGGTAAAGCTAACATTGTGGTTGATGCCTTTAGTCGGAAGAGGGCGGCTGTTGATTCTGAGAAGGACATGAAAGAATTGGTTGGAATTGTTGGGACTTTGCAGTTAGCGGCATTGTCAGATAATCTGGAGCCTTTGGGCTTAGGAGCTACTGATCAAGCTAATCTGCTCACGAGGGTTCGATTGGCTCAGGAAGAAGATGAGAATCTCATCAAGGCTGCAAAGAATGACCAGACTGAGTATCAGACCTCGACTAATGGGACAATTCTGGTGAATGGGCGGGTGTGTGTTCCCAATGTAAAAGAGCTAAGGGAAGCAATACTTAAGGAAGCACATCAGTCTAAGTTCTCGATACATCTAGGTTCGACAAAGATGTATCAGGAGCTGAAGAGGTACTATCATCCTACTTGTTAGCTAGTTAAGGCAGAACATCAAGTTTCGAGTGGTCTGTTGCAAAGTCTACCGATTCCAGAGTGGAAGTGGGACATGATGACAACGGACTTCGTGACTAGTCTGCCAATGTGAAGCAAGAAAGATGCGATCTGGGTAATAGTGGACAGACTGACCAAGTCGGCTCATTTTCTGGCAGTGAATAAGAAGGATAATGCGGAGGTGTTGGCTGAGAAGTATGTACAAGAGATTGTCAGGTTGCATGGAGCACCGACAAGTATTGTGTCTGATCAGGATTCAAAGTTTTACTCTCAGTTTTGGAAGGCACTTCAGAACAAGTTTGGGACTAGAGTGAACATGAGTACAACTTACCATCCGCAGACAGATGGATAGTCAGAAAGAACAATCCAGACACTTGAGGATTTACTAAGGGCTTGTGTTTTGGACTGGGGTGGCAAGTGGTAAGAGTATCTTCACTTGGCAGAATTCGCCTACAACAATAGTTCTCAAGAGAGCATTGGAATGTCGCCATATGAAGCCTTGTATGGGCGACCTTGCAGAACACCTTTCTGTTGGACACAAGTGGGTGAATGCAGTATCTATGGAAGGGACTTTGTTCAAGAGACAACAGAAAAAATCAGAGTCCTGAAAGTTAAGATGAAAGAGTCACAAGACAGACGGAAAAGTTATGCATATAAGAGAAGGAAAGAGTTAGAGTTTTCTGTTGGGGACTTAGTCTATCAGAAAACAGTGACTTGCAAAGGCAAGGAACGGGTTGCTCAGTATGCTAAGTTAAGTCCAAGATACATGGGTCTGTTCAAGATTCTAGAAAGAGTTGAAAAGGTGGCTTATAAGTTGGAGTTGCCATAATCTAAGGCCGCTTTTCACAATGTTTTTCACGTTTCGATGTTAAGAAAAGCATCTTCGAAAGGCACAAAGTGGTTTCTGAACCACCATCAGACTTAATGGCAAGCTTAACTGTTGAAGGAAGACCAATCCGAATTGTGGACAGAAAGGTTAAAGCGGAAAGAAGAAGGAAAATCAAGATGATCCAAGTAATTTGGGATTGTGATGGAGTGGAAGAGGTTACCTGGGAACCAGAAGAAAGAATGAAAGTTGAATTTTCTAAGTGGTTTGAGAAACAGAAAGAAGAATTGAAAAAGACTAAGACTCGAGGACGAGTCTAATCCAAAGGGGGGGAGACTTGTAATATCCGTGTTCGAAAAATCAGAATAAGACTAATGAACAGACCATGAAAGATGCATAAAACTGGAAAGAAAGACAGAAAATTTGGCTAAGTGTTGGAAAACTAAACCAGGAGTGGTTTAGTGACTCCTCAGATACCTGTAATGTATACTGGTAGCAGACCATAAAATGGTTGTTGTGCTATATAAGGGGGGTGATCATAGTTGGATTGGATGGATCCCTGGACTTAGCCGTGGATGGATCATAGCCAAGCATACCCACTCGATCATGGATGGACCATGAGTCACTAGTCCGGTTTTGAGATCAGAGGGAAAGATTGGATCGAATCGAGGATCGTTCCGATCAGACTGAATCAGTCAAGGGGAATCTGAATGTGGACTTAGCCAAGATCACAAAGATAATCAGATGGCTTGGTCAAGTGTGGGATCCGGTCAAGATAAATCGAGTATAAGGGAACTTATCTGATCGGCGGACTGAACTGAGTTGGATGGACTGGTCCGACCGAACCAAGTGTGCCTAAGGAAAGATTGAGCTGGACCGTTGAACTAAGTTGACTGAACTGGGCAGTTGAGCTGAACTGAGCTAGTTAGTACGGACTTAGCACATGGACTGGTCGGATCAGACAGGGATGGTCGGATTCAGACAAGGATTGTCTGGTTCAGATAAGGTAGTTATTCCTGTCGGATCCAGACTGGGAAGCTCCC
This sequence comes from Anastatica hierochuntica, assembly GCA_900406275.1. Lineage (NCBI taxonomy): Eukaryota > Viridiplantae > Streptophyta > Magnoliopsida > Brassicales > Brassicaceae > Anastatica > Anastatica hierochuntica. The sequence continues at coordinate 12,562 of OVAN01009504.1, read as the reverse complement.
TGGCACTTAGCCAATTTTCGCCCAAAAAATTGGCGGGAACGGTTACTTGGCAGTTTTAACGCGGAAATGTGAATTTGCTTAAGTATTTTGAGCGGGAACGGTTATTCCCAAGGATGGACGCGCCTGGGCAGTTATGAACGGTTTCTCTTAAGCCAAAATGCAACATTTTGATGGTTTAAAAGGAAATCTCATTAATTATCGTCTTCTACACATGAAAACGAACTTAGAAAGAAACAGAGGCGATTTTAAGGCGATTGGCTTGGAGAGAAACGATCTAACTGGGCCGACTTGTTGATCAATATGACTGACTGCGGAACTGACTATCGAGACTGACTGCGATCATGCGAACAGATCATTTGACTCTAAGGCAAAGGTGAGTTCGTGATTGAAGCCTTTCATAGGTTTGTGTGAAGGTCGAATGGCCGTGAATGCTTGATTGATGGTCGATGGCCAAGTATTCATTGTTCTTATGGGCGATGGCCGAGTATTCTGTTAATAAGGGTTGTTGGCCTGCTAAGGCTGATGACCGAATTTACATGATTAAAACTAGAACTAAGTCTAAATTCGTAAAGTGAATTAACTGGATAAGTGACTTGATTAAATTGGTTGATTCTGTGCATGACTGGTGGGTCGGGATGGATGATCTCACTCAATAATTCTTTGTTGATGCATTTTGTGTGAATGCAGGTTCTATTTCTTGCCAAGATGGCTCTGTTGAGCAGCACACGGACCATGGCTGGAAGTGAAGGATGGATGAATTGTACTTAGTATTTTAAATGAATAGTTGGTCGGATTTACATTGTAATAGCTTATTAGCAAACTGACTTTGTAATCCAAAACTTCACTGTTTATGCTAAGAATTGGAGTTAAGTTAAAGTTTATGTGTTGAATGACTTAACTTAAAACAAAAAGGCTTATCTAGAAATCGAATTAAAACGCAAAAATGTTAAGTAAAATGAGCAAGGGTCTCACAAAAGGCCGCATGAAATCAATACCCCATACGTCAAAAACCTTTACTTCCAAGATGAGGTTCTGAGGCATCTCATTCCGTTTACTGATGTTGCCTTGTCTCTTACAAGCATCATATTTAGAGACGTAATCATGGGCGTCCTTGAAGAGTGTTGGCCACCAAAAACCTGTCTGCAACATTTTCGAAACAGTTTTGAAAGTAGTAAAATGTCATGCATATTAAAAACCATAGCAGAGATTCATAATACCTTGAACCTCAGACTCTAGAATACACCTGCGAAAAAGTCCATCAGCACATCTCTTGTAGAGAAAGGGATCATCCCAAAAATAATGTCTGACATCTCTGAGGAACTTCTTCTTCGCATATGCTGTGAAATTTGCTGGCTCCACATCTGCAGTCAGAAAATTCGCAAAATCTGCAAACCAAGGTATTTCATCGTGAATTTTTCTAATGGCAAAACAATCAACGTTATCCTTGTACTCATTCTCCAGCAAGGCAACCATATAGACATTCTCCTCAGGAAGACTATCATCGAGTGGTGTATCAGCTTCCACTCGCAATCGAGACAAATGGTCTGCAACACCATTCTCGATACCACGCTTATCACGAATCTCTAAATCAAATTCCTGCAAAATCAAAATCCATCTCAACAGTCTTGATTTAGCATCTTTTTTAGACATAAGGTACCTCAAAGTTGCATGATCAGTGTGAACAATGACTTTAGATCCTACTAGGTACTGTCTGAATTTCTCGAATGTGTAAACAACAGCTAGAAGCTCCTTCTCCATAGTCGCATACTTGATCCGAGTGTCATACAGTGTTCTGCTAGCATAGTAGATCACATGGAGCTTCTTATCTTTTCTCTGACCCAACACTACTCCTACTGCATAGTCACTGGCGTCACACATTACCTCAAAAGGTAAATCCCAATCTGGTGGCTGCACAATTGGAGCGCTCACTAGTGCTTTCTTGATTGTCTAAAAAGCTAACAAAGAGTCAGTATCAAAATCAAATTTAACATCTTTACAGAGCAAAATAGTCATGGGTCTGGCTATCTTGGAAAAATTCTTGATGAACCGTCTATAGAACTCTGCATGTCCGAGAAAGCTACGGACATCCTTGATAGAAGTAGGAAGTTGCAGGCTCGTCATCACCTCCACCTTGACCTTATCAACTACGATCCCTCTCTCACAGATTCGGTGGCCAAGAAAATCTCATCTTGCACTATAAAATGACATTTCTCCCAATTCAAAACCAAGTCTTTCTCTTCACATTGTTCTAAAACCCTGCAAAGGTTAGACAAGCAGTTAGAAAACAAAGAACCATAAACAAAAAAGTCATTCATGAAGACTTCCATGATATCTTCGATCAAGTCAGTGAAGATAGACATCATGCATCGCTGGAAAGTCAAAGGTGCATTGCATAATCCAAATGGCATTCTCCGGTATGCATATGTCTCATATGGACATGTGAATGTAGTCTTTTCCTGGTCCGCCGGATGGATGGGAATTTGAAAGAAACCTGAATAGCTACCAAGAAAACAATAATAAGGTTGGTTAGCAAGTCTTTCCAACATATGATCAATAACAGGAAGCGGAAAATGATCCTTTCTCGTGGCCGAGTTCAGCTTCCTGTAATCAATGCACATCCTGTGGCATGTGATAATCCTGGTAGGAATGAGCTCGTTCTTCTCATTGGTGATGACAGTGTTTCCACCATCTTTCTTTGGTACAACATGTACCGGACTCACCCATGTGCTGTCAGAAATAGGATAGATGACACCTGCACTCAAAAGTTTAAGAATCTCCTTCTTGATAACTTCCATCAACTTAGGATTGAGTCTCCTTTGATTTTCGATGGAAGTCTTGGATTCATCCTCCAAGTGGATCCTATGCATGTAGAGATCTGGAGAAATACATGTAATATCACCCACATAATATCCCAACGCTTTTCTATACTTCCTTAACTTTGAAAGAAGCAAGGCAATCTCAGCATTGTTCAGATTAGCATTGGCAGTTACAGGATGTAGAGTTAGAACCTAAGAAAACATACCTTAGTCCTGTAGGTAGTGGCTTGAGCTAGACTTTTGGAGCTTTCAGCTCGCTCTAATCAGCACTCAAACTCGCCACCAATGATATAGAAGTCGTAGGTGATGGCTCTTCGAGCTTGATAAATGTGATATGCTTCTCAACAGTAGGTGCTGAATCCAGCAATTCAGCAACCTCAGAAGTACCTGCGTCTAAAAACGCAAACTCACTTTCAATTTGAGTTAAGGCTACATGTAATGGATCCTCAGTGTAGAGCTCTTCAGCAAAGTCTTCAATCATATCAGCAAGTGTATCAACCCAAAACGTGTGCCCATCAATTGTAGGCTTCTTCATGGATTTTTCGATGTTGAACTTCATAGTCAACTTCCCAAGTCAGAGATCTATTTGACCGTTCTGCACATCAATTATGGCTCTAGCAGTAGATAAGAACGGTCTTCCCAGGATAATAGGATCCTTGGGTTCTTCCTCAAGCTCCAAGACTACAAAGTCTGTGAAAACATATCCCTCTCCAACTCTAATGGGAATGTTATCTAGAATACCTACTGGTCTTCGAACAAACCTATCTGCAAGCACCAAAGATATTCTCGTGGGTTTATAGTTAGTCAAATTCAGACGTTGCGATACCAAAAGTGGCATCACACTAACTCTTGACCCCAAATCGAAGAGACATCGCTCAAAGGTAAGCGATTCAATCCTGCAAGGCAATATGAAAGGACCTAGATCCTCGCATTTCTCCGATGCGATGTTTTGAAGGACTGCGCTACACTCCGCAGTAAGAACTGACACACCATTCTCTAATGTCATGCAGTTTGAAAGAATCTCCTTCATGTACCTCTTAAGAGAAGGTACCATCTTGACTGCTTCTACGAAAGGCAATTGCACATGTAATTCACCAACAAGATTCTTCAACTTCTCATACTCGCGTTCCTTGATCTTTTGACGGGGTCTGAAAGGATACATAGGCTTGGGAAAATAAGGCGGGGTGGTATATACTGGTCCTCAACCTCCTGTGCATCTGCTTCTTCGCGAAAATTTGATGCACCTTCGTCAGGACAGGGATCGATCGATCTTGGATCAAGGATCGATTAATCCTTTTCTGTCTGTCCTAAGGCTTCATCAGCCATGGATCAATCTTTTTCCTTTTGGCCTGGACGAGCTTTTCAACTCTTTGCCACTCCTCAACGTAAAGGCACTGAAATATTCCTTCGGATTCTTCTCCGGTTTGCCTGGAATGACTCCCGTTGGAGCTCTGTTGCTCGTAGAAGTCTGAGCAACATGTGTTTCTAGCAATTTCATGTGTGTACTCAATGCCTCGAACTTCCCATTGAGATCATTATACATGTTATCCACCTTTTGATTCAAGTCCGCAGAGGACTTTGTCTGATTCTCCAGCACTTGTTGCAACATTTTCTTCAGCTCACTATCTTGGGAAGACATAGAAGATTGTCCCTATTTCTTATTCCTGATACCCCGACTGATATTTGTTCTTGATCCACCTGAACTAAACTGCTTTTGTTGATAGCCACTGTTTTCGAAACCACTGTTTTGATTCTTGTTCCGAAACCCGGAGTTTAAGACACTCGGATTCTGCTGGAATGGCTTGTTCTAGAATTGGTTCTGTTGGTTGAAACCTCTAATACCAAAATTCCCTTGAACTCAAATGTAATTCACATCTGCTTGTCCACCATTCAGCTCCTCATTCATGAACTCATGATACAACTATCCCATTTTCTGCTCTTGAAGCACAGGTGCTTCATTCTGCTCCCTAACAAAGTTCACTCCTTGTTGATCTCTCCTTATTAGCTCATTGAGATTTGATTGCAAATCATCAATTCTCTTCGCATTTTATGATACAACTCCTCAACCACGGTCTTAATCTGATCTTTGATTGGCATGACTATTCGTCATGTTATTCACCAGCATATAAGCTTCCTCCACAGTCTTGGTCATGAAATCACCATTGCTCGTGGTGTCCATACATTCTAATATTTCTCCTCAACCCCATTGTAGAAAATGTTGAGGAGATTCCAATCTAAGAACCCATGATGAGGATAATCATTGAGGTACTCCTTGAACCTTTTTCCCAAGCTGCATGAAAACTCTCAGAACCCAATTGGTGAAATCCATCAATCTTATTTTGGAGACACAAAGACCTTGATTTCATGAAGAAATGACCTAGGAAGGCAGTCTTGATCTCGTCCCATGTCGTCAAAGAATTAGGCTCTAGACTGTTATACCATCTCGTAGCTTTGTCATTCAGAGAGAAACTGAACAATTTGCATTTCAGAGCTTCAGCAAGTACTCCGTTATGCTGGATAGTATTGCGGATGACTTCAAATTTATCGAGATGGTGCATTGGTTATGTGATGGCAACCCATGAAACTTATTCTGCTGCACCAAGTTAATGAGACCAGTCTTGATCTCAAAGTCCCTTCTCTCTATGGGAGGTGGACGAATCCCATCACCATTCACATAGAAAGCCTCTGGAGTGTCATATTGCGCCAGAGTCATCCTCTGTTGAGGTTGATTTGCGCGTTGTTTCCCCTCAGCTGCAACATTTTGCTGGCCAGCTGAGCACCATNTGAGCACCAGCATTAGCACCACCACCAGCAGGTGGATCACCTCCTGGAAAGACTCCAGGAAAGAGAGGATTTTGATGAACTTGAATGTTTTCTCCTATGTGATCACCCATGATTTAAGCAAACTCAAATTTCTCAATAACCTCCAACAGCTTCTCCTTCTTTTGTCTCTCTAGATGCGCAGGTTCCGACTCAAAATCGAGAAGATTCACGATCCCTTGGCTTCTAGTATGAGGCCTGTTCATGCACCTGAAAGCACAAAAATAGAGAAGAAAAATAAGAGATTAAACAAAATAAAGAAAAATGCCTTCGGCACGCAATGACCCTAAGTTCTAAGACGACCTATTGGTCCCTAGCAACGGCGCAAGAAAACTTGATAGCTCAGGTTTTCGCTCGAGATAATACTGCAAGCGCACAAAAGTACGTTGTAGTGGTTCGGGATCGAATCCACAGAGACCAAAGGCAGCACGTAGAATTTAGATCAAATAGCGGGCTAAAGCGAAAAAGATGTCTTGTAAGAGGTGCAATAAATCAAAATTAAGAAAGCAAAGTAAGCAAGCAAGCAACAACGGGGTTGTAAATCAATCAAAGAAGAGTTTGGCATTGGATATTCTCAGAGAAACATTTCATTGAAGACTCAAATTATTGACTAGAGAACATGTTTTAAACCGTCTTGAACTCAAACACAATTGTAGAATTGATCTACTTCTGTAGTATCAATTCCCTATGTATTAGAAACCTTGAGACTAACTTATGTTGAGTCTCATATTATAATCAGGCATTCTAAACAAGTTTGTTAGGTTCAAAATTCACTTAAACATCAATTTCCATTGGCTTAAGATGAATTGCTCATTTAGGATTCTTTCAAACATTTAAATAAACATTTTTCAGGCGTTAAACAACATAAGATCAGAAACTAAGTGATCAGTTTAATTTCATGCATTACGAGCAATCCTAGATGAAGATCCAATTGATTACATCCCTAATCATACAATTCAACAATTCATGAATCCCTATGCGAGAACCCTAAACCCAACTAATAAACTCTTCACTCATGATCAGAGAATTAACACAAATCAAATCAAAGAGAAACATCATTGTATTAATCAATAAATAAAGAGTAAGGTTCAGAATTCTTATCGGATTCGAAGTACGAAAGATGATTCTTCTCCTTAGGTTACAAATCTCTCTCTTGCTGTCAAATTCAGAAAAATAGCATTATAATACAGAACACGAGTTTAGGTTTTAGTAATGAGATCCGGTTCAAGATAAGATCGGTTTGGTTCTTCGTAAAATTGGTCTGCTAAACAGGACATAGATCGACCTATCTTGAGACAAGGATCGATCGATCCTTGCCCATCTAATTGGATTTTTTTAGCCTTCAAGGAAACTTCCTTCCATGCTTAAAATCCGTCCAAAATGCAATCTTTTCGCACATCCAAGATCGATTCCTGTAAAAACACTAAAGAACACAAATTTGCGCCAAAGAGACTCGAATACATATTAAAAACCATAATTCTCGAGTGCCATAATAAAAAACAACTAAAATACTAACACATCATCGTCATCCTGGTTTCATTAATCATGTCAATCCTACACATGTCTGTCACTTAAAGAAAGCTCTCTATGGGCTAAAACAAGCACCACGGGTTTGGTTTAACAAATTCAATAACTTCTTGATTGAATTCAGTTTTGTGTATAGTAAAGCTGATCCAACACTCTTTTTCTATCATCAAGACAAAAGAAAAATGGTGCTTCTTCTTTACGTAGATGATATTTTGTTGACTAGGAATGACCCTGAGCTGTTTCAATCTCTCATAAACCTTCTTAACAACCGATTTTCAATTAAGGATATGGGACACTTAAAGTACTTCCTTGGAGTTCAAGCTCAGTTATATCCGCAGGGCCTTTTTCTCTGTCAAAGAAAGTACACCGAAGAGATACTACATCAAGCGGGTATGTCAGAATGCAATGTTGTAGAAGCATCACTCCCATTGCGTCTGGATTATGTCTATGAGGAAACTGAACTCCTCTCCAATCCGATATACTTTTGAAGCATTGTCGGAAAGCTTCAGTAATTAACAATTACCCGTCCGGATATTCAGTTTGCGCTAAACTTCATATGTCAGAGAATGCACGCGCCAACTGTTGCTGACTTTGGTTTACCAAAGAGGTTGGTCAGGTACCTTCGACGGACAGTAACTCTCAGCCTTCACTGACGAAAAGACAACAGTTTATCCGTCATCGCATATAGCGATATTGATTCGGTGGGTTGCATGGATACTCAAAGATCGAGTACAAGATTCTGTCCTCTTCTCGGATCCAATCTAATATCCTGGTCAGCAAAAAGAAAACCGACTGTTTCACGTTCATCAACAGAGGCTGAATATCATGTTGTCGCTACCACTGCCTCTGAATTAACATGGATTGCGTTTCTCCTTCCGGGACCTTCAGGTTCAACAACCTAGACCTGTTTTGCTTCTATGTGATAACCTCTCAATTGTGCATTTGACTGAAAATGCAGTTCTACATAGTCGATCAAAATACTTCGAGGTGGATTATCACTATATTCGGGAACGAGTAGCATTGGGAACAGTTGAAGTTCATCACATCCCCGCAGCTCAATAACTCGCGGATATTTTCTCAAAGTCTCTAGCTCGACAACCATTCTACAACTTTCATAACAAACTTGGTATTTGGACACCTCCCACCACCATTTTGAGGGGGGATGAAAGTCCAAAGATTGAAACAGAGGAAAAGAAAGTCAGAACAGAGGAAGATGAGTTAAAGAAATCAAGTATCGATTCAGAAAGAAAAATGGACCTTACCAAAAACGTGTTGGGCCAGATGAATGAAACACAAAATATGAAGTCCAAGCCAACACATCATCCTCAACGTTCATGTGGAGCTAAAGAACAAAAGGGATCTTTGATGGCGACAAACACAGCTGGTGAAGGGCAAATCAACATAGTACACCATAACCGATTTGATTCCTTATCATCCTTATCATTTTGTAACTAGCCAGATGATGACACTTGTCATCCGATCCTTCCTTTATGGAAAAAGCTCTAGAATGTTCTCCTTCTTGTATAAATCGAGTGAGGTCACCATTGTTGAAGAATAAGAAAGACGATAACTTTCAGCTCAAATTTCAATTTTGTCTCTGTTATTCACAATAATATTAAATCTAACTATACGAGTCTATACTATATTGTTTATCGATTTAATTTTTTAATATTGAAAATCATTTTAAACTTCTCTTACCCGCGTATAAAGAGTGCGTTCTAATCTTTTACTGATAATTAACGGAAAAATTACAATAGGTTACCAATATCGTACTCTACATAACAATTAGCCAATACTATGTGGAAACAAAATGACCAACAAACAATAAGAAAGAAAAACAGAAACATACATAACCTACACACCACACATCCGCACGTAGCGCAGGGAAAATCTAGTGCCTATATAAGAGGGGCTAGTTGTGGTTTATTAAGCTTTTCACATAAGCTAAATTAGCTTCTCTAAAATGATGTCGCATTATCATTTGTTTTGTAACTTTTATCGTCTCTGAAACCTCTAATTTACTATGAAAAATAATCGCCTCTCCAACTTCTTATCTCTTTTTCTTATATCGCGCTTCAAGCATGGATCATTCGTCCCCCTCCTCGTTTTACCTGTTTACATATCCATTTAATCGAGCTGAGTGGTGATAATTAGTATTATGAAGCAGTGTCGAACATCGAAACGATTCTTTGAATTATAGTTGTCTGTTGATATGCTTGAATAATGCCCAATGAATCTTCTATGCAAATACAATTGACTGAACTCTTTCGATATTTAGATGTGTGATTTTTGTTTTTTTGATCGCTGGTGCACAGTAGCCTGAGGTTTTGCCACTTCAGAATATACAATTCTCAATCCCATCTCCTTTTGGTTCCAGTAAGAGTTTTACAAAACATATAGTTTCTATAGATTCGATTATGTTTGATTCCATATCAGACGAGCTTCACTTATATATGCAGGTGATCGAGTTTCGGATTCTCCTAAGTCGATCGGCTTAGCACCGGAAACCTTCGGGATTTCAGTAACCTCCGATCAATTCTCACAAGCTATTGTTTCTCCTCCATCACCACCACTTTGAAAATTCATCTCAAACAACAATCCAGATATCAAAAACTTCTGGTTTCTGTCAACCAGCATCACGACTTTTCCAACCACTTCTATCTTCACTCGAATCTGAATGAAATGAAACTATCTCTCCTTAGGTTTACTTTTTTCCCTTTTTTTATCATAGTCCAGTTTGCAATTTGATTTTCTCCATATATTCCTTGGTTCTTTATTATGCATTGAACAAAGATAATAAAGTTGAAGAAGAAAAAGCCAACAATTGAAAAGTAAAATAACAATGCAATTTAGATTTGGTCATATTGCTAGCTCTCTGAGTGATGATATTGGTGGACATAAAATTTATCTATAACTACATCTGAAGGTGACGATGATTTCACATACCGGTCATCAGACGAAGTAAGGAAATCAAGAATGACATTTTCTCAAAATCAACTTCTTAAGGATGAAAAGTGTATAAAAGCTTCTTCTTTTTTTGTTGTTGTCTTCTCTAAATCAAATCTTTGTGTTTTCTATGTTTTTATAGCTTCAAACAACTCGATTCAACAAGGGAGCTTTAAAGTGAAAGATGTGACTTTAAGAGATCATTCTTCTCACTTTGTACATTTAGTACCAAAGGAAACAACTCAAAGCCAAGATAAAAGAACAAAACTCTAAACTGTCTTTGTTTTCTTTTACTTGACCGTAAGTACAAAGTTTGTATGCGGTTGTTTTCTCCATCCTTTCTTTTGTAATCCTTGCCTTTTCATATACTATCAATAAAGCACTACCGTTCTTGATTGTTTGTTTTGCTCTTATCTTTGCTTTCTATAGTGGCACGAAGATCCTGCCCAAAAATTATCCTAAAAGAACATATAACTTGTTCTTCATCAACTTAATTTCTAATTATAAGTATCCAAATTTTGGATACCATGAGGTTAGTTTAATATAGATCTGGATTCTGATCCAGTTTTATATCTTATATGTCGTATATATATTAAGTATGAAGTTAGTTTGCACCAAATTAAAAGTTTGCATGGTTGATTACTATGTTACTTTTACTAAATTATTTAATTAAACAAAAATTTCCACTAATAATTTAATTTCGTTTTTAAAAAATAAAAACGAAATTAATAAATACAAAACAAGACTCATAAAGAAATTATTCAAAAAATAGTTATCTAAACAAGGTCATGAATATCTTAATAAATTATTTTAAATAATTGATTATTCATTCTTGTAGTGATTCTTGCTTGATCACGACGAATTCTTAAGCTCAATATAGATTTACTGTCACATTTATGTTTGTGTATGTTTGCAAATTGTTAAAGCTGTAAAAAGGACAAAGGATTACGAGATTCCAAGGCCTTAAATTTGGCTTTGGTACATCTCATAAGCAAGCCAAACAACACTAAGGATCATATCACACAACAAGGTCTATATAAGAACACTCACCCAGATGTATTTCACTCACCAGAGAAGATAGACACAAGAAAGAAATGTACGTTGAACAAGATGATCTCACACCGAATTCTCATACCTCTTACCTACCCTTATGCGTCTCTCTCTTTCATAAGCTTCTCGTCTCCTTCTTTACATGCTCATCATCAACGTTAGAATCTTTTGACTGTCAACATCTAACAAGATGATGACTCACTCAAGAGATGCACATGATTGCACATGGAACCAAGTCATACTAATCTTTTGTAAATTTGTGAAACGTCATCGCATCAAGGAATTCCTCTGTTCAGAGCACTTAGGGTTAATTTTGGGCAAGGTCCGTTTGTGTCACTACGTAAAGCAAAGATCAAAACAGTGCTTTATTTATTATTTTGTAAGAAAATGGATTACAAGAGAATAAAAGCTAAAACCCTAATTCTAATGTCGACGCCTTGCTTATGACGAGTGTTTTTGGTCGTAGAATGTAGATGTCAAATTTAGGGTTTTGTTTCCCTTATTTATAGTAGATTATCGTGTAAATTGTGTAGATATCTTGTAGATGTTAGTATAAATCCGTGGATATAAGGAATATTTACTTACATGTCGGTCGATTGCCTTCTGTAAAGTCGGTCGTGTTAACTAGATATATTTCCTTTTTCAGATGGCACTAGTCTTTGGTCAATGATTCAGTATTTTATCTAAATATAGATAAGGCTTTTGCCAGCGATGACACATGGCTTAGTAAAAAAACATTTTAGAGAATGGAGCAAGTAAGGATTTTTTTTTTCTCCAATAGTTTTCCCCTTAAGTCGCGATTTCATGTAGTGCACTCGTGGGTTAACTTTATTGCTTTCAGTCGATTTTATCTTGACTCACGCTTATCCTTTTTTGGGTTAAATCAATGATCTTGCGTTGCCCCTGGGAGCAAAATGTTATGAGCGCTGGTTTGTCGCTCCCTTAAGCACAATTATGATATAAAATTCGGAATATATCTAAAGGGATTTTCCAGCAGAATTTGATTGTGCCCTTGAAGATTGCACCATAGCCATTTTACGAGCTTATACTTCATCCCCTCTTTCTTTCTTCGTTATCAAGTCACCAGATCTATGATTTTCGTATCACTGATGTATTCGTATTTTATCGATTTTTACTATTGTTTTATTCGAATAAAATGGTGTTTTAATATGTATTTGGTTCTTTTTGGAGTCTTTTGGTGTTCTTTAGTGTTTTTGCAGGATTTAGGTTGCTTTGGAGNGGGCCAAAAACAGATATTTGGAATGCAGAATCCTGCTGAAGCATCAGAAGTTTGGCCCTGTTTGAATGACTTTCCACCGTTGGATCGAGCTGAATTTGTGACACAAGATAGTCACATGAGTTAGCTTTAATTTGGAGGTGGTTTGAAGGAAATCCAACGGTCC